>WNYA01001529.1:0-69117 GCA_019512145.1 Engystomops pustulosus
GGTAGATCCGAACGAAGTTTTGAAGAATAACGTAGGCTTGCGCTACCTTCTTAATGTTGTCCGGGTCCATCACATATATACGGATTCATACGGCATGGAAATACAGGACTGGAGGAGTCACATGTTTGTGTGAATGCACCCTTAAATGTTGAAGTCAGGGCACTAAAATTATGGCCCTGATGATGACGGGGCCATGTCATGTCCGGTGATGAGAGCAGAGACCGAGATGGAGCCTGGAATCTGCCTCATGGTGCAGCAGGAAATTCACTTATTAAGTGAACACATCTGACTGCGGAAATAATTAATTATTTCCTATTCTGCCCCTCATAATTAATTATTTCCTATTCTGCCCCTCATAATTAATTATTTCCTATTCTGCCCCTCATAATTAATTATTTCCTATGCTGCCCCTCATAATTAATTATTTCCTATGCTGCCCCAAATAATTAATTATTTCCTAAGCTGCCCCTAATAATTATTTATTTCCTAAGCTGCCACTTATAATTATTTCCTATTCTGCCCCTCATAATTAATTATTTCCTATACTGCCCCTCTATCTTCTTGCCGCGTCCGGGCAGGAAGGTGATGACGTCATCGCGCGGCCGCTCAGCCTAGTTCATGGAGCGATGTGCGCCGGGGTTGTATTCCGGCCACATCGCTCCAGTAATAGTGCTCGAGCGGCCGTTTCTGGCCGCACCGAGCACTATACAGTGACGGGCAGGAGCTTCCTGTCCGGACGGACGGAGGCTCCTGCCCGACTGTTGCAGGCCGCGAGAGCCCGGCGCTGGCGCACCAAGTGTCGGGGGCCGGATCGAAACGGTCCCCGGGCCGCATGTGGCCCGCGGGCCGTAGTTTGGGGAACCCTGCTCTTAATTAATCTGGATTGTTTTCAGGATGTGACACAGTAGCAGTAGTTTTTTTTCTTGGTGCACTTTGCTTCAAGATGTTGTAAGAGAATTTTCTTGAATGGTGCAAACTAGGAACACACTACCCCTTTAGTTGTACAATTTTCAAAACTGTCGGACAAATTGGAATTGTGACACAAAAGTGGCGCAAACATTTAATAAATACTTGTCCAAACAAAAACTGGTGCAGGCACAATAATATATCTGGAGCATTGTGTGCACTGGGCATCTGACATCCACATGTTACTTATATAGGAATATTGAGAAAAGACAATTTCAAAGAATGTCTATTATAAGAAAATTATGATCTGTCTCAACATAAAGAATACATAATTTAACCAATATTACAACATGGCCCCTACAATACCTGTGCCCATGGTAATGACTTCCCCCTCCCCTATGAAGAACTGTGGAAATTGAGACTTATATAAACGACAACTTACCGTAATATCACTGACTAGTTACACACGTGTGCAGCCCATGTATACGTGGCATGTGATGGCACAATCCCACAGGCTGCACACAGTGCAGTGGACGGGAGTCGCCGAGCTGTAATACTTAATAGAGTTCCGACGCGGCTGATCGGCCAACAGGGGGAACGTCCCTGTATTATATATCTTTACCCCCGAAATAAAAAGTTTAGTAAAAAAAACTTTGTTTTTCACCGCAAAATGATGAGGTCTTGGTTAACTCCTTTGACGCAAAATCCACAAATCAAAATGGGTCAATGAAGTTTTAAGCTCGCAACCCTCGTCAAGGGGCCCCATCTCTTGCGAGTCCCTACACTATCCAAAAAAAACCACAAAATGATGAGGTCTTGGTTAACTCCTTTGACGCAAAATCCATAAATCAAAAATGGGTCAATGAAGTTTTAAGCCCGCAACCCTCGTCAAGGGGCCCCATCTCTTGCGAGTCCCTACACTACACTATCCAAAAAAAAAAAATGAAAATAAAAAAAAGCTAATCTAGGAGGCCAGAGCCTTAATGTCCACTAATAGCATCCATCTGCCAGGGATCTACACCCTCTGAGGAAACAAAGTAGGAGGCAAACTGCTCATGATCACACAGGCCAGCCGCTCCGGGTCATCCTTAGAGAGTGTTGTCCAGGGGGATAGACGCTGTTGGATGTTGTCCTTCCAGGTCACCGTCTGAAGCACCATGGTAGATCCGAACGAAGTTGTGAAGAATAACGTAGGCTTGCGCTACCTTCTTAACGTTGTCCGGGTCCATCACATATATACGGATTCATACGGCATGGAAATACAGGACTGGAGGAGTCACATGTTTGTGTGAATGCACCCTTAAATGTAGAAGTCAGGGCACTAAAATTATGGCCCTGATGACGACGGGGCCATGTCATGTCTGGTGATGAGAGCAGAGACCGAGATGGAGCCAATGATGTTATCCTGCCCCTCTGCAGGCAGGATATTAGATGATCTCTCATCTGCTTGTGGTCGAATCTTGCTGTAGGTTCACCATCATTTGCCAGAAGTTCATTCCAGGTGAGGCCGAACCAATGCCTTGTATAGTGGTAATATTATATTATTTTTCTTATTTCATGACTTCATTATTCTAAAAGTATCCAGGTGTGTATTTTATAACTTTATTTTGACATTCAGACTTTTTTATGCAGGATTCTTATGTTCCTGGAACGTATTTTAGCTTTAATGTGTATGTATGTACCATCTAGGGTCTGATGCGCATGCTCATGTGCACTTTGCGAGACACAAGCAAGGGAATGTGATCTCATGTTTACGGCCTTGACCAATAGAAAGGGATGGTGTCTAAAATGTGCAAGAGAAGGACGGACCCACAAAGTTGGGGGAGGCCGGCATGACTCGGACAAGGGGAGGGAGCGGTAACCAGGGGGAGGGGTTGTCAGAGGCGCGAGTTGTCAGGGGGACAAATTTAGAAAGGTGACACGGAAAGAAGGAGCAGCCATTTTGTGCCATCAATGGAAGAGTTAGCAGCATCGCAGAAGTGGGAGGGATACTAGCTCAGTTACGGGCGATGGCGGCTGCGGGCGGGCCGGAGTTACGCCAGCAGGTGATAGAGGCCCTGGAGCCAACGGGCAGTGGAAGCGACGGGGGGAATGAGGCGGTCATGGAGGACACGACCGCCCGTTCGTGTGAGACCGGAGCCTACCCCACGCACCCGCCGCACACGAGCCAGGACAACAGGAGGACTTACCGACAGGTACCGCGGGGTCCCCTTTTGGCGAGGCTCCAGTCAGGGGGGCCTGCTTGACTGCGATGCGACAGGAGGATCCAGGAGTGTCTCGCGGGCCCCATGTGGGGGCTGAGCGGCCCCTACTGCTACCAGTGGTGGAGTCAAGGGGTCGCATGGAAGTCGGCGCTGGGGTCCCGGTGGCTGGAGCTGCAGAGGCCGGATCATTGGGAGCGGTGTGGCTGTTCGGGGGCCAGCAGCTATACTTCATTGGACGGTGGTGAGAGAAGGATGCAGCTTGGGGAGAGCAACATGGCCACTGGCGGGCACACAGCACCCGCACAGCATGGTGAGTCTTATTCCATGTCTGTACGATCAGTGGGGATGGGGTTGCCAGCGAGTGGTGTGAGTGAGGGGGGAACGTTGGAGGAGATGCGCTCGCTGGTGGGTAGCAATCGGAAGTTACCTGCGCGGTGGGAGGGCACGGGGTCCAGGGTGTCACCAGTGTCGGCGTGGGTACTGTGGCCGCGGCAAGGCGCTGGGTCAATTTTGCGGCGGGAGTCGGGTGTAACGGTGTCAGTACAAACTGAGAAGGAGAAGGATGAAAGGATCCGGCTGGATGACAGGGCAAAAGGGGAGGTGTATGTCTGTTTTGAAGGACAGTTAGGGACGCATTTAAAAAAAGAGGTGGTGAAGATCTGGAAAGACGAATACGTCAAGATCTTCTCTCTTTTGCCCCTGTCAAAATTTAATTTGGAAAAAGGCAAGAAGGAGGAGGCCAAGAAGGAGGAGGAAGAAAAGAAATGTTGGCTGTTGATCCTGCAAACGTTTCAAAACTGGTTCCATGCGTTTTCAATTTTAGCAAGTGTGGTAGGGGAGAGGGCTCCGGAGAAGTGCTCTGGGTTGTTTTGCTATCAGAATTCAATTGGGGAGGCGTACAGGACTTATGGGGGTCAGACGTTACTTAGGTATGATGAGGATTTTAGGCAGCGGAAGGCGATGCGGCCGAGCATCCGCTGGGACCAAAAGGACATTGGTTTGTAGTTACAAGTAATGGCGCCGGTGCGTTACCGGCAGTCCTTTCGTGGGAACAGGGACAAGCCAGCAGAAGGAGGGGACAGGGAGTAACAGTGGGGGAACATGTTGGCAGTTTAAAGATGGCCTGTGTAAGTACGGCACCAGTTGTAAATTTCGACACGTCTGCTCCACATGCGGAGGGTCGTCGCACGGGACCGCAAAATGCTTTAAGAGGAACAAGGGGTGTAGCGGAAGCGGTGTTGGACAAGGGGGAGACTCCGGTGAGGCTGCTAGAGATGGAGCCTTACCTAAGTAGGTATTCGGACAGTGAAAAGGCCGAGCTGTTGAGGGAGGGTTTTGGGGAGGGTTTCCATATTCCCTCTCCGGGGCATGTGGTGCCATTTACAACCAAAAACTTAAAGTCGGCTTATCAATACCCTGAGGTGGTGAGTGAAAAATTGCGATTGGGGCGCATGGCAGGTCCTTTCCCAGAGTTGCCAGTGGAGGGCATGATAGTGTCCCCGTTGGGAGTCGTCCCAAAGAAAGAAGTGAATAAGTTTTGTCTTATTCCCCATCTTTCTTACCCAAGGGGCTTGTCGGTGAATGATGGGATTTCCCCGGACATCTGTTCGGTGGAATATACGTCATTCGACAAGGCGGTGGAGTGGGTGAAGAAATACGGGTGGGGGGCTTTGCTCGCAAAGACAGACATAGAATCGGCGTTTCGGTTATTACCGTAACATCGTGATAGTCTGCGCTTGCTCGGGTGTTACTGGGATTCCGAGTTTTATGTGGATCGATGCCTTTCGATGGGGTTTTCGGTGTCATGAGCTTATTTCGAGGCCTTCAGCTCATTTTTAGAGTGGGTAGTGAAGGAGGAGGCTAGAGTGGTATCATTAATTCACTATTTAGAAGATTTTTTGAGCATTGGCCCCAAGGGTTCCAGGATTTGTCAAACATTGCTTACCTCGGTGGAATGGGTGATGAGAAAGTTTGGTTTACCACTGGCCAGGGAAAAAACGGAAGATCCTACCTCGTGTTTAGTGTTTTTGGGGATCACCCTGGATTCTGAAAAAATGGAGTGTAGGTTGCCCGAGGATAAGTTGGTGGATTTAAGGGTGGTGGTAAAACGGGCTTGCAGGTTAAGGAAATTGACTCTGAGGGAGGTTCAGTCGTTGCTGGGTAAGCTGAATTTCACCTGCAGGATCATGCCAATGGGTAGGGTTTTTTGCAGGCATCTAGCGGGAGCGACGGCTGGGGTGCAAGCGCCGCATCATTTTGTCCGGCTGGGGCGGGAGATACGGGATGACCTGGAGGTGTGGGACTCCTTTTTGGCGAACTAAATGGGTACTAACTGATGATGGATGGGTTATTTAACTGTTTTGATTGGGAGCTGTTCACGGACGCGGCAGGTTCAGTTGGTTTTGGGGCCTACTGTGGTGGACAGTGGTGTGCTGAAAGGTGGCCGGCGTTGTGGGTAGCAGGGGGGTTGACGAAGAACTTGGCGTGGCTGGAGTTATTTCTGATAGTGGTGGCGATGCACATTTGGGGCGAGCGTTTTCGCAACAAAAAAATAAGGTTCCATTGCGATAATCAGGCAAAAGTCCTGCCAGGAAAATTCCCACAAATTGTAATAGGACAGGCAGTCCCCGGGTTACGTACAAGATAGGGTCTGTAGGTTTGTTCTTAAGTTGAATTTGTATGTAAGTCGGAACTGTATATTTTATAATTGTAACCCCAGACAGAATTTTTTTGGTCTCTGGGACAATTGGATTTTAAAAATGTTGGATTTCATAGTTTCATAGTTTATATGGTTGAAAAAAGACACTTGTCTATCAAGTTCAACCAAGGAAGGGAAGGGATTGGATGAGGAAGGGATTTAGGGGAAACAATTCTATATAACATAACCATCAATGTTATTTAGGTTTAAAAAGGCATCTAGACACTTCTTGAAGCTCTCTGCTGTCCCTGCTGTGACCAGAGCCTGAGGCAGGCTATTCCACAGATAGACCGTTCTCATAGTAAAAAAGCCCTGTCGTCCCTGGTGATTAAACCTTGATTTCTCCAAACGGAGACAGTGCCCCCTCGTCTTTTGATTTGATTTAATCTGAAACAACTTACCACCATATTTTTTGTATGGACCATTCATATATTTAAATAAATTAATCATGTCCCCTCGTAGTCGTCTCTTTTCCAGACTAAATAAATCTAGTTGTTTTAATCTTTCCTCATAACTAAGACCCTCCATACCCCTTATCATTTTTGTGGCTCTACGTTGAACCCTCTCCAGTTCTGGGCACCGGTCCATAAAAAGGATGCCCTGGAGCTGGAGAGGGTTCAACTAGGGACGCATTTAAAAAAAGAGGTGGTGAAGATCTGGAAAGATGAATACGTCAAGATCTTCTCTCTTTTGCCCCTGTCAAAATTTAATTTGGAAAAAGGCAAGAAGGAGGAGGCCAAGAAGGAGGAGGAAGAAAAGAAATGTTGGCTGTTGATCCTGCAAACGTTTCAAAACTGGTTCCATGCGTTTTCAATTTTAGCAAGTGTGGTAGGGGAGAGGGCTCCGGAGAAATGCTCTGGGTTGTTTTGCTATCAGAATTCAATTGGGGAGGCGTACAGGACTTATGGGGGTCAGACGTTACTTAGGTATGATGAGGATTTTAGGCAGCGGAAGGCGATGCGGCCGAGCATCCGCTGGGACCAAAAGGACATTGGCAGTCCTTTCGTGGGAACAGGGACAAGCCAGCAGAAGGAGGGGACAGGGAGTAACAGTGGGGGAACATGTTGGCAGTTTAAAGATGGCCTGTGTAAGTACGGCACCAGTTGTAAATTTCGACACGTCTGCTCCACATGCGGAGGGTCGTCGCACGGGACCGCAAAATGCTTTAAGAGGAACAAGGGGTGTAGCGGAAGCGGTGTTGGACAAGGGGGAGACTCCAGCGTTTTCGCAACAAAAAAATAAGGTTCCATTGCGATAATCAGGCAGTGGTGATGGCGATAAACGTCATGTCGGCGTCCTCTCCTCTGGTTGTAAGACTGTTGCGATAGCTGGTGTTGTTGTGCTTGGGGCTCAATGCATGGGTGGTGGCTGTGCATGTCCCAGGTGGGGACAACTCCGTCGCTGTTGCCTTATCTCGATTGCAGTGGGATTGCTTCTGGGAGCTGGTGCCGGTCGCAGACGACGTGGGGATTCCTTGCCCGTCACATCTGTGGGAGATAGTCTTTGAACGGCGGGGGCGCTAATAAGAGCGTCTCTGGCTGAGGGCACATGGAAGGCATATGAGGCGGTACTGGATCAGTGGGACGTTGTGGTGGATGAATTGGGTGGGAAAAATACGGGGGGGGATAGGGAAAGGGTCTTGCTAGTGTGGTTGCGTAGAGCGGCTAATGCGAGTTGGTCGAGGGCAAAAGTTGACAAGGGAGTAGCGGCTCTGGCTTTTTGTTTCAAATCACGGGGGATTCAGGATGCGACAAGTTTTGTGTTTCAGCAAGCTCTGCGGGGGTTCAAAAAGGGGGTGGGAAGAAAAGGCGATTGTCGAATGCCAGTGTCATTTAATGTATTGGAAAAGTTGGGATGTGAGTTGGGGTTGGTATGCAAGTCAGATTATGAAGTTAAGCTGTTTAAGTTGGCATTCTCATGGGCTTTTTACGGAGCCATGATGGTTGGCGAGCTGGTGGCGCCAAGTAGGTGGAAGAGCAGGGGGGTTTTGAGGGAGGATGTGGTATATGGCTGTGGCTGGGTGGAGTTTGGAATACGACGTTCCAAAACGGATGTATTCGGAAAAGGAAGGATGGTGACGCTTCAAGAAGTGGGGGCGTCTGTCATGTGTCCGTGTAAAAGCTTTCGGGATTATTTGGAGTCACGTGGTAGTCAGGAGGGCCCGTTGTTGTGTCACAGGGATGGATCATTTTTATCCCGTTTTCAGTTCACAGTAGTGTTTAGGAAGTGCCTGGTAAAATTGGGGCTAGATGCGAGGGTGTTTGTTTCGCATTCTTTTAGGATTGGAGCGGCGATGGAGGAGGCTGGTAGGGGTCTCGGGCCTGAGGAAGTTAAGCGGTTGGGGAGGTGGGGTTCCAGGAGATTCAGGTCATATATACAGCCACCTCTTTTGGAGGGTCAACAGTAAAGTGTTCATGTTTTGTTGGTTCGGTGGGGGGGGGGGGGGAGTTATCTAATTTTGCCTTGTAATTGAAGGTTCGGGTTGCTGGCTACCATGGATCCTCGGAAACTCTTATGTTTTCTGGGGTTCCCAGAGAGCGACTTTGCGTCCAGAAGGGACGAAGTGGCATGAAGTGGGGAAAGATGCTGACCGAGTTTTGCAAGTTTGTTGAGTTGGACAGGTGTCCCGAGATGTTGTGTTACATGTTGAGGGTAACGACTTGGTGGGCCGTCCTGTGCGAGAGTTAATCAGGGATATGCAACATGTCTTACTGAAGTTGATAGTGGAATTCCCCTCCCTAGTCGTTATTTGGTCGGATATAGTGTATAGGCGGGTGTGGTTAGTCGTTTGAACAGGGCCCGGGTAAAGCTTAATCGGGCGGTTGGTGGTTTTTTGGTAAGAAATGGGGGACTAGCCATTCGGAATTGGAGGATGGGGAGGGTGAGTATTGGCTAGCAGACGGGGTCCATCTTAATGCAGTTGGCATGGATTTGGGGGCCTCTGCATTCAAGGGGGTTTAGAGCGAGCACTGGTGGTGGTGGGGGGTGCACAGCCTTGAGGGGAGTCAAGGCCTGCTTGCGGTGGAAGGGGGAGGGGGAAAGTCTTTGGAGTTGGTGAACTACAAGGGGGAGAACATGGCGGCTAGTTTTCTCCTGAATGACGGGCCATGCCTAGGGTTATGGACTCCTGCTGGGTGGTGTCCTGGGGAGTGGAAAATTGGAAAAAGCCATCTGCTGGATCTGGTGCCCTCGAACTGGAGGTGGCGGTTGAGGGTAATAGAGAGAAGAAGAGCAGAAGGGCATTTTTTGTATTTGGAGCTCCAAGGACCTTCCCCTTACTGTGGGTACATTATTATTGTTAGGAGGAGGATTGATGTTATGAATAATTTGTTGTATGTTTTAATAAATTGGCTGCTGTGGCCAGATTAATCCAAAAGTCGTTGTCCGAGTCTTTCTTTAGGACGTAACGGCTAACCTGGTGGCAGCGAAAAAAGGGAAGAGCGACCAGAATTCCCCGGAGTGCCGTGTCATGCTCATGTGAACTTTGTGGGGGAATGTGATCCCATGTTTACGGCCTGTCTGACATGGATGTGTGAGCACTTTTCACCCCATTAAAGGTAGAAATAGCACCAGCCTATTTTTTTGCATTGTGGACAGTCAGCTTAACCAATAGAAATGGATGGTGTCTAAAACTAGCGACTAGTCCAATTACACAGTCCCCAGACCAAGACCAATGCCACCAACTCCCCACATCAGACCATGACTGAGGCCACCAACGCCCAGATCAGACCATGACTGAGGCCACCAACTCCCCAGATCAGACCATAACTGAGGCCACCAACTCCCCAGATCAGACCATGACTGAGGCCACCAACTCCCCAGATCAGACCATGACTGTCACTCAACAGACCCTAGTTCTTCATCCCCCAAATATCACACAACACAAATGTCACTAAAAAACTGTATTTATGTTTTTCACCACAAAATGATGAGGTCTTGGTTAACTCCTTTGACGCAAAATCCACAAATCAAAATGGGTCAATGAAGTTTTAAGCTCGCAACCCTCGTCAAGGGGCCCCATCTCTTGCGAGTCCCTACACTATCCAAAAAAAAAAAAATGAAAATAAAAAAAAGCTAATCTAGGAGTCCGGAACCTTAATGTCCACTAATAGCATCCATCTGCCAGGGATCTACACCCTCTGAGGAAACAAAGTAGGAGGCAAACTGCTGATGATCACACAGGCCAGCCGCTCCGGGTCATCCTTAGAGAGTGTTGTCCAGGGGGATAGAAGCTGTTGGATGTTGTCCCTCCAGGTCACCGTCTGAAGCACCATGGCAGATCCGAACGAAGTTGTGAAGAATAACGTAGGCTTGCGCTACCTTTTTAACGTTGTCCGGGTCCATCACATATATACGGATTCATACGGCATGGAAATACAGGACTGGAGGAGTCACATGTTTGTGTGAATGCACCCTTAAATGTAGAAGTCAGGGCACTAAAATTATGGCCCTGATGACGATGGGGCCATGTCATGTCTGGTGATGAGAGCAGAGACCGAGATGGAGCCTGGAATCTGCCTCATGGTGCAGCAGGAAATTCACTTATTAAGTGAACACATCTGACTGCGGAAAGTCCGGTGGAAGGTCACGTCCGGTGGTGAGGGCAGAGACTGAGCCCAGAATCTGCCCCACATTGCAGCAGTAAAATCACCTTTTCAGGGAATGCATCTGACTGCAGGAAGTCCGGTAAATGACAAGTCCAGTATTAGAGTAGGGACATGAAATGCAATGGAGAGTGCAGAGACCGAGCCCGGAATCTGCCTCTACTGAAGCGTCTTCTGTGCATCAGCTTGTCCATTGGAGACCTCTGATGATAGAGAGGATCCAATCTGCTGCATCTTCTTTAAAAAGTCCAGGTGGATCTTCTCCAAGAACCGGCAGATATTCACGTGGTCCAAGGTACAGACAGCAGCTGCATGCTGTATGGAGAAGAAAGACACAATGGCTGTTCTTATATAGCTGCATCACTGTATCCAAAAAAGACAAAGAAAACCATCAAATATCACAAATCATCAATTGAACAATGAAGATATAATGGGGTCATTTACTAAGGGCCCGAATCAACGTTTTTTTCCGGGGGTTACCGAATTTCTGTTTTGCGCCGATTCCCTGAATTGCTCGGTGTTTGGCACACGCACGGATTGTGGCGCATCGGCAGGAATCGGGCGGGGCGTAAAAAAACCCAACGGATTTCGGAGAAACCCCGTATTTTAAAAAAAGTGTGCCCTTGACCGCACTTACCTGCACCCGACCCTGGCTTGGTGACTTCAGTGCATCCGACGGAATTCAGCGCAGCAGCGACACCTGGTGGAATCGGGTAACTACCTTAGTGAATCCTGGAACACCCGAATCCTCACACAGAACGCGCGCTGGATCAGAATGGACCGGTAAGTAAATCTGCCCCAAAGTTTTCTCATGGATGAGTTCACATCATCTAATAATAAATATGAAAAAGATTAAGATCATTTTCTACATCAATATATATAGGTAACAGAGAAAGGAAACATGAAGAAAGTCATGGTTACTTACGCTGTCATCCAGTCTGTGTGGTTCTGGACCAGTACCAGGTCGCTCGTAGGATTATAGGAGCTTCCATTAATAGACGGCAGCTCTGGTGAAGATCATGGTTGCCTTTGGTCATATCCCGCTGAAGGTCAGGGGCAATGTCTTGGCACATCACAGACTCTACATGTCTTCAATAAGAGACATGGAGTCATTTGCTGACCAGTTTTGGGAATGATGTTATCCTGCCCCTCTGCAGGCAGGATATTAGATGATCTCTGATCTTCATGTGGTCGAATCTTGCTGTAGGTTCACCATCATTTGCCAGAAGTTCATAGGCAAACGCTATGGAATAACCCCCACAGTCGTATTGTTCCTCCTCTGCTGATCCACTTTGATGAACGCAGGTTGCTTCAGGGGCTCAGGGAGACTTCACTGTAGATATTAAGGATCTGCTCCCGGACTGATGGAGTTGGACGGTTGTTGAGATGCTGTCGGCCACCAGAATTTTGCCATTTTTGAAGCACGTTGTCAACCAGTGCTTCCTGTGCTGATCGTAGTGGATTTGTACTGCATTCTTCAGTACGCTGTCTGAACCTCACAGAAGAGCGCAACGACTGAGGCCATCAAGCCTCAAATTGATTCTGGAGAAGCTCCTGGCTTGTTAATGATGTTGTCATCTAACATGCCCTTCGCCCCTTGCTCTTCAGATGATAATTGCTCTGGAGGCAGGGTGTGGATGGTCTGCTGTCTCCAGGAACCAGGCACTATCCATTGTGGTGTTTCCAGCACCTGGTGGCCTTCAACTGTGGTGGATGGAGTAATGATATTTTCCACCACAGTTTTTCTTGGCTGGTGGGAATGTCCCAGGCTGACTGTCTTCTGTGGCAGGTGATTTTCTCTTACGCTAATTCTGGAGCTTCACCAGACACACAATGCCAATGTCTTGAGGTTCAGATATTTTTATGCCCATGTTCTTAGTGTCTCAAGATTTAAGAAGGACACATCATCATACCTTTCCCTGCGGTCCTCGTGTTGGGACAAGGTTTTCTATTGTATTGTCTCTTCATGTTCCTTTTTCCTTTTTTAGGAGCAAGTGACTTATGGACCAGGATGGCTCAACAGCATCATTGTCTCTGGGTCTTTTTTGTGGGATGTTCTCCTTTCTATCAGGGATGGACCTTGTGGTGTAACATGCCCCTTATCTCCACTCTTTGGAGTGGTGGGAGTGCAGTACAATGCCACCTACTATGTCGGAAGGTCTCTCTCTCGTGTCTGTGCTGATGACGGGCTCATAACGCCTTTGCAGCCAATTGACCTCTTAGGGCTAATTCTGGGAGCTTCACCAGACACAATGCCCAATGTCTTGAGGTTCAGATATTTTTATGTCCATGATCTCAGGTGTCTCAAGATTTAAGAAGGACACATCATCACCTTTCGCTGCAGTGTCTCGTCTTGGACAAGGTTTCTATTGATTGTCTCTTCATGTTCCTTTTTCGGTTTTTAGCACAGGTGACTTTGAACCAGGGATGCTCCACAGCATCATTGTATCTGGTTCCTTTTTTGTGGAATTCTCCACTTTCTATCGGATGGACCTTGTGGTATAAAAGTCCCTCATCTGCAACTGTGGATCAGCAGTAAAATCTCCACTCTTTGGAGTGGTGGAAGTGGAAAGAATGTCGCCTACTATGTAGGGGGTTTTCTTCTCATCTGTGTCTTGGTGATGGCGTGTGTCTTTACCCTATTGAAACCTCTAACTGAGGAATGTTCTCCATGTTCGACTGAAATTCCTGTATCGGGTCAAGGAAGGAGCCAATGGACTTGTAGAGTGAGAAAGCGGTGGCCAGCTGCCCGGGCCACAAGGGCGGCGCCTATTGTTCCGCTAAAGTCTTTTTTTCTTTCTGCTTGCCGAAGCGATGTGCATCCAACGAGAGTCACAGCAGAATGACACCCGTGCTCTGCGCGCAGGCGTACATAACCTCTGTTTTCATTGTGATGTCATCAGTGTTTTGCATAAACACTCACGTTACATTGTGAGGTCACAATGCATTTGCAGAATGTGCTTGCCTATTGTGATGCATCACTTCATTTGCATAATTTTCTGTGTAGATTTAGACATTGCTCTGCCAGGATGGCGACCAATTATTTTAACCCCATAATGATAGTGATATATTTTAGATAAAATAGATATTATTTTTCTTATTTCAGGTTTTGTGACTTCATATTCTAAAAGTATCCAGGTGTGATTTTATAACATATTTGACAAACGGATCAGACTTTTTATGCAGATTCTTATGTTCCTGGAACGTATTTTAGCTTTATGATGTGTATTACCATCGTAGGTCTGATGCCATGCTCATAGTGCCACTTTGCGAGCCACAAGCAAGGGAATTGATCCCATGTTTATGGCCTGTCTGACATGGATGTGGAGCACTTTTCAACCCCATTAAAGGTAGAAAAGCACCAGCCTATTTTTGCTTGGGGCAGTCAGTTACCAATAAAAGTGGTGTCTAAAAGCGCAAGAGAAGGACGGACCCACAAGTTGGGGGAGGCCGCAGACTCGGACAAGGGGAGGGAGCGGTAACCAGGGGGAGGGTTTGTCAGAGGCGCAGTTGTCGGGGACAATTTAGAAAGTGACACGAAAGAAGGAGCAGCCATTGTTCCATCACTGGAAGAGTTAGCAGCATGGCAGAGTGGGAGGATACTAGCCTTTACGGCGATGGCGGCTGCGGGCGGGAGTTACGCCAGCAGGTGATAGGGGCCCTGGAGCCAACGGGCAGTGGGCACACGGGGGAATGAGCGGTCATGGAGGACACCCGCCCGTTCGTGTTGAGACCGGAGCCTACCACCCCACGCACCCGCCGCACGCAGCCAGAACAGGAGGACTTACCGACAGGTACCGCGGGGTCCCCTTTTGGCAGGCTCCATCAGGGGGGAGGGGGCGCCTGCTTGACTGCGATGCGACAGAGGATCCAGAGTCTCGTCTCGCGGGCCCCATGTGGGGGCTGAGGCCCCTACTGCTACCAGCGGTGGAGTCAAGGGGTCGCATGGAATCGTCGCCGGGGTCCCGGTGGCTGGAGCTGCAGAGCCGGATCATGGAGCGTGTGTGCTGTTCGGGGGCACAGCAGCTATCTTCATTGGACGGTGGTGAGAGAAGGATGCAGCTTGGGGAGAGCAACATGGACTGCGGGGCACACAGCACCCGCACAGCATGGTGAGTCTTATTCCATGTCTGTACAATCAGTGGGGATGGGGTCGCCAGCGAGTGTGTGAGTGAGGGGAACGTTGAGGAGATGCGCTCGCTGTGGTGACTGAAGTTACTTGCCGGTGGGAGGGCCACGTAGGGTTGTCACCAGTGTCGGGGGTACGTGGGCCGCGCGGCAAGGCGCTGGGTCATTGGCGGCGGGAGTCGGGTGTAACCGGTTGTCAGTACAAACTGAGAAGGGAAGGATGAAAGGATCCGGCTGGATGACAGGCAAAAGGGGAGGTGTATGTCTGTTTTGAAGGACATGAGGACGCATTTAAAAAGAGTGGGAAGATCTGGAAAGACGAATACGTCAAGATCTTCTCTCTTTTGCCCCTGTCAAATTTAATTTGGAAAAAGGCAAAGGAAGGCCAAAGGAGGAGAAGAAAAGAAGTTGCGGTTGATCCCTGCAAACGTTTCAAAACTGGTTCCATGCGTTTTCAATTTATCAAGTGTGGTAGGGGAGGGCTCCGAGAGTGCTCTGGGTTGTTTTGCTATCAGAATTCAATTGGGGAGGCGTACAGGACTTATGGGTGTCAGACGTTACTTAGGTTAATGATTTTAGGCAGCGGAAGGCGATGCGGCCGAGCATCCGCTGGGACCAAAAGGACATTGGTTTTGTGACAGTAATGGCGCCGGTGCGTTACGGGCAGTCCTTCGTGGGAACAGGACAAGCCAGCAGAAGAGGGGACAGGGAGTAACGAGTGGGCATGTTGGCAGTTTAAAGATGGCCTGTGTAAGTACGGCACCAGTTGTAAATTTCGACACTTCTGCTCCACTTGCGGAGGGTCGTCGCAGGACGGGCAAAATGCTTTAAGAGGAACAGGGTTGTGCGGAAGGGTGTTGGACAAGGGGGAGACTCCGGTGAGGCTGCTAGAGATGGACCTTACCTAAGTAGGTATTCGACAGTGAAAGGCCGAGCTGTTGAGGGAGGTTTTGGGAGGGGTTTCCTATTCCCCTCCGGGCATGTGTGCCATTTCAACCAAAATTAAAGTCGGCTTATCAATACCGAGTGGTGGTGAAAAATTGCGATTGGGCGCATGGCATCTCCTTTCCCAGAGTTGCCATGGAGGGCATGATAGTGTCCCCGTTGGGAGTCTCCCAAAGAAAGAAGTGATAAGTTGTCTTATTCCCATCTTTCTTACCCAAGGGGCTTGTCGGTGAATGATGGGATTTCCCCGGACATCTGTTCGTTGGAATATACGTCATTCGACAGGCGTGGAGTGGGTGAGAAATACGGGTGGGGGCTGGCTCGCAAGAGACATATAATCGGCGTTTCGGTTATTACGTACACTCGTGATAGTCTGGCTTGCTCGGTGTTACTGGGATTCCGAGTTTTATGTGGATCGATGCCTTTCGATGGGTGTTCGTGTCATGAGCTTATTTCGAGGCCTTCAGCTCATTTTGAGTGGGTAGTGAGGAGGAGGCTAGAGTGGATCATTAATTCACTATTTAGAAGATTTTTTGAGCATTGGCCCCAAGGGTTCCAGGATTTGTCAAACATTGCTTACCTCGGTGGAATGGGTGATGAAAAGTTTGGTTTACCACTGGCCAGGGAAAAACGGAAGATCCTACCTCGTGTTTTAGTGTTTTTGGGATCACCCTGGATTCTGAAAAAATGGATGTAGGTTGCCCGGATAAGTAGTTGGTGGATTTTAAGGGTGGTGGTAAACGGGCTTGCAGGTTAGGAAATTGACTCTGAGGAGGTTCATCGTTGCTGGGTAAGCTGAATTTCACGCCGGCATATCATGCCAATGGGTAGGGTTTTTTGGCAGGTTCTAGCGGGAGCGACGGCTGGGGTGCAAGCCCGCATCATTTTGTCCGGCTGGGGCGAGAACGGGATGACCTGGAGGTGTGGGACTCCTTTTTGGGAACTAAATGGGTACTAACTGATGATGGATGGTTATTTAACTGTTTTGATTGGGAGCTTGTTCACGGACGGGCAGGTCATGGTTTTGGGGCCTACTGTGGTGGACAGTGTGTGCTGAAAGGTGGCCGGCCGTTGTGGTTTGTTGTAGACGTTGGGGTAGCTGGTGTGTGTACTTGGGCTCATCGTGGGTGTGGCGGGTGCGTCCATGTTGTGGAACTCCTTCGCTGATCCTTATCGCCGATTGCAGTGGATTGCGTCCTGGGAGCTGGCGCCGTCGCAGACGACTGGGGATTCCTTGCCCGTCACAATCTGTGGGATATGTCTTGACGGCGGTGGCGCTGAATAAGAGCGTCTCTGGCTGAGGCACTGGAAGGCATCTGAGGAGGGTACTGATCAGTTGGACTTTAGGTGGATGAATTGGGTGGGCAAAGATGACAAGGAGTAGGGTCTGCTATTGGTTTTAAAATCAAGGGGTATTCAGATGCCGTCAAAGTTTTGTTTTTCAGCAAGCTCTGCAGGGGTTCAAGGGGTGGGAAGAAGGCGATTGTCAGATGCCAGCTCATTTAATGTATTGGAAAAGTTGGGATGTGAGTTGGGGTTGGTATGAAGTCAGATTATGAAGTTAAGCTGTTTAAGTTGGCATCTCTCTGGGCTTTTTACGGAGCCATGATTGTTGCGAGCTGGTGGCCCATAGGTGGAAGAGAATGGGGGTTTTGAGGGAGATGTTATATGGCTTGTGGCTGGTGTTTGGAATACGACGTTCCAAACGGATTGTATTCAAAGGATGGTGACGCTTGAGAAGTGGGGGTCCTGTCATGTGTCCGTGTAAAAGCTTTCGGGATTATTTGGAGTCACGTGGTAGTCAAAGGGCCCGTTGTTGTGTCACAGGTGATCGTTTTTATCCCGTTTTCATTTCACAGATATGTTTGGAAGTGCCTTATAAAATTGGGGCTAGATCGAGGGTGTTTGTTTCGCATTCTTTTAGGATGGGAGCGGCGAGGAGGGGCTGGTAGGGGTCTCGGGCCTGAGGAAGTTAAGCGGTTGGGGAGGTGGGTTCCAGGAGATTCAGGTCATATATCGGCCACTCTTTTGGAGGGCACAGTAAAGTGTTCATGTTTGGTTGGTCGGGTGGGTGTGGTGGGGAGATTACATTTTGCCTTGTAATGAGGTTCGGGTTGCTGGCTACCATGGTCCTCGAACTCTTATGTTTTCTGGGGTCCCGAGAGCGGCTTTGGTCCAGAAGGGACGTAGCAGACTCGGATTGCTGTAGAGCATAGTGGGAAAGATGCTGACCGAGTTTGCAAGTTTGTTGAGTTGGACAGGTGTCCCGAGATGTTTTTACATGTTGGGGGTAACGACTTGGTGGGCCGTCCTGTGCGAGAGTAATCAGGAATCCCATACTGATACTGATTGATGTGGAATTCCCCTCCCTAGTCGTTATTTGGTCGGATATAGTGTATAGGCGGGTGTGGTGTAGTCGTTTTGTTGAACAGGGCCCGGGTAAAGCTTATCGGGGGTTGGTGGTGTTTTGGTAAGAAATGGGGACTAGCCATTGCAGAATTGGAGGGGAGGGTGATATTGGCTAGCAGACGGGTCCATCTTATGCAGTTGGCATGGATTTGGGCCCTGGCATTCAAGGGGGTTTGAGCTTGTGGTGGTGGCGGCACAGGCTTGAGGGGATTCAAGGCCTGCTTGCGTGGAAGGGGAGGGGGAAAGTCTTGGAGTTGGGAACTACAAGGGGAGAGAATGGCGGCTAGTTTTCTCCAATGACGGGCCATGCCAGGTTATGGGTATGACTCCTGCTGGGTGGTGTCCGTGGAGTGGAAAATGAAAAAAAAGCCATCTGTGATCTGGTGCCCTCGAACTGGAGGTGGCGGTGAGTTAATGAGAGAAGAAGAGCGAAGGGCTTTTTTGTATTTGGAGCTCCAAGAGACCTTCCCCTACTGTGGTACATTATTATTGTTAGAGGAGATTGAGTGTATGATAATTGTGTATGTTTTAATAATGTGTGTGGAGTTACCAAAAGTCGTTGTCCGAGTCTTTCTTTAGGCTTAACGGCTACTGGTGGCAGCGAAAAAGGGAAGAGGACCCAGAATCCCGAGTGCCGTGTCATGCTCATTGCACTTTTGGGCAAGAGGGATGTGATCCCATGTTTACGGCCTGTCTGACATGGATGTGTGAGCACTTTTCACCCCATTAAAGGTAGAAATAGCACAGCCATTTTTTTGCATTGTGCAGATCAGCTTACCAATAAAAGGGATGATGGTCTAAAACTAGCGACTAGTCCCAATCTACACAGTCCCCATCACCAAGACCAATGTCCACCCGACAACCCCAGACTCAGACCATCGACTGAGGCCACCAACTCCCCAGACAGATCAGACCATCCGACATGACTCCACACTCAGCACAGATCCCTAGTTTTCTTCACCCCAAATATCACACAACCCAAATGTCACTAAAAAACTGTATTTATGTTTTTCACACCACAAATGATGAGTCTGGTTAACTCCTTTGACGCAAAATCCACAAATCAAAATGGGTCAATGAAGTTTTAAGCTCGCAACCCTCGTCAAGGGGCCCCATCTCTTGCGAGTCCCTACACTATCCAAAAAAAAAAAAATGAAAATAAAAAAAAGCTAATCTAGGAGTCCGGAACCTTAATGTCCACTAATAGCATCCATCTGCCAGGGATCTACACCCTCTGAGGAAACAAAGTAGGAGGCAAACTGCTGATGATCACACAGGCCAGCCGCTCCGGGTCATCCTTAGAGAGTGTTGTCCAGGGGGATAGAAGCTGTTGGATGTTGTCCCTCCAGGTCACCGTCTGAAGCACCATGGCAGATCCGAACGAAGTTGTGAAGAATAACGTAGGCTTGCGCTACCTTTTTAACGTTGTCCGGGTCCATCACATATATACGGATTCATACGGCATGGAAATACAGGACTGAAGGAGTCACATGTTTGTGTGAATGCACCCTTAAATGTAGAAGTCAGGGCACTAAAATTATGGCCCTGATGACGATGGGGCCATGTCATGTCTGGTGATGAGAGCAGAGACCGAGATGGAGCCTGGAATCTGCCTCATGGTGCAGCAGGAAATTCACTTATTAAGTGAACACATCTGACTGCGGAAAGTCCGGTGGAAGGTCACGTCCGGTGGTGAGGACAGAGACCGAGCCCAGAATCTGCCCCACATTGCAGCAGTAAAATCACCTTTTCAGGGAATGCAACTGACTGCAGGAAGTCCGGTAAATGACAAGTCCAGTATTAGAGTAGGGACATGAAATGCAATGGAGAGTGCAGAGACCGAGCCCGGAATCTGCCTCTACTGAAGCGTAGGTCTTCTGTGCATCAGTTTGTCCATTGCAGACCTCTGATGATAGAGAGGATCCAATCTGCTGCATCTTCTTTAAAAAGTCCAGGTGGATCTTCTCCAAGAACCTGCATATATTCACGTGGTCCAAGGTACAGACAGCAGCTGCATGCTGTATGGAGAAGAAGAGCACAATGGCTGTTCTTATATAGCTGCATCACTGTATCCAAAAAAGACAAAGAAAACACCATAAATATCATAAAACACGAAGATCACAAATCATCAACTGAACAATGAAGATATAATAGGGGTCATTTACTATGGGCCCGCATCAGATTTTTCCGGCAGGTTACCCAAATTTTTCCGTTTTGCGCCGATTTTCCCTGAATTGCCTCGGGTTTTTGGCGCACGCGATCGGATTGTGGCGCATCGGCAGGAATCGGGGGCGTGGCCGTATGAAAACCCAACGGATTCGGAGAAACCGCCGTATTTTAAAAAAATGTGTCGCTTGACACGCACTTACCTGCACCCGGCCTGGCTTGGTGAACTACAGTGCAATCCGACGGAATTCAGCGCAGCAGCGACACCTGGTGGAAATCGGGGTAACTACCTTAGTGAATCGCTGGAAGACCCGAATCCTCCACACAGAACGCGCCGCTGGATCATGAATGGACTGGGTAAGTAAATCTGCCCCAAAGTGTTCTCATGGATGAGGTCACATCATCTATATAATAAATATGAAAAAGATTAAGATCATTTTCTTACAATTAATATATATAGGTGACAAGAGAAAGGAAAATCATGAAGAAAGTCAGTGGTTACTTACCGCTGTCATCCAGTCTGTGGGTTCTGGACCAGTACCAGGGCTCAGTAGGAGTATAGGAGCTTCCATTATAGACGGCAGCTCTGGTGAAGATCATGGGCTCCTTTGGTCATATCCCTCTGAAGGTCAGGGGCAATGTCTTGGCCCATCACAGACTCTACATGTCTTCAATAAGAGACATGGAGTCATTAGCTGACCAGTTTTGGGAATGATGTTATCCTGCCCCTCTGCAGGCAGGATATTAGATGATCTCTCACTGCTTGTGTCGAATCGTGCTGTAGGTTCACCACATTTTGTCCAGAAGTTCTACAAACGCTATGGCGAAACCCACAGTCCGTAATTGTTCCTCTGCTGATCACTTTGATGAACTGCAGGTGCTTCAGGGGCTCAGGGAGCACTTCACTGTAGATATTAGGATCTGCTCCCGGATTGATGGTTGGACAGTTTGTTGAGATGCTGGCTCGGCCACCAGAATTTTGCCATTTTTGAAGCACGTTTGTCAACCAAGTGCTTCCTGTGCTGATCGTAGTGGATTGTGTACTGCATTCTTCAGTACGGCTGTAACTGGACAAGAAGACGGCAACGACTGCAGGCCATCAGACCTCAAATTGATTCTGGAGAAGCTCCTGGCCTTTGTAATTGATGTTTTGTCATTAACATGCCCTTTCGGCCCCTTGCTCTGCAAGATGAATATTGACTCTCTGGAGGCAGGGTGTGGAGGTCGGCTGTCTCGAGGAACCAGGCATCTCCACTTGTGGTGTTTCCACACACCTGGTGGCCTTCACTGTGGTGATGGATTATGATATTTTCCACCACAGTTTTTTGGCTGGTGGGAAATGTCTCAGGCTGGCCCAAGGCCGGCGCCTATTTTCCGCATAAATTCTTTTTTTCTTTCTGCTTGCCGAAGCGGTGTGCATCCAACAGGGAGTCACAAGCAGAATGACACCCATGCTCTGCACGCAGGCCTTACATAACCTCTGTTTTCATTGTGATGTCATCAGGCTAATTTGCATAAACATTCCACATAATTGGATGTCACAACATTTTGCAGAATGTGCCATGCCTATTGTGATGTCATCGCTTCATTTCATAATTGTCTGTGTAGATTTAGACATTGCTCTGCCAAGATGGCGACCAAATTATTTTAACCCATAATGTAGTGATATATTTTATAGATACAAATAGATTATTTCATAGTTCATAGTTTCATAGTTTTATAGCTTTGAAAAAGACACTTGTTCCATCAAGTTCAACCAAGGAAGGGAAGGTTTGGATGAGGAAGGATTTAGGGGAAACAATTCATTTATAATATATCCATCATGTTTATTTAGGCTTAAAAAGGCATCTAGACCCTTTCTGAAGCTCTCTACTGTACTGCCCTGCTGTGACCAGCGCCTGAGGCAGGCTATTCCACAGATTGACCGTTCTCATAGTAAAAACCCCTGTCGTCCCCGGTGATTAAAACCTTGTTTTTCTCCAGACGGAGACAGTGCCGCCCCTCGTCTTTTGATTTGATTTAATCGAAACACTTACCACCATATTTTTTGTAGGACCATTCAATATTTTAAATAAATTATCATGCCCCTCGTAGTCGTCTCTTTTCCAGACTAAATAAATCTAGTTGTTTTATTCTAACTCCCATAACTAAGACCATCCATACCCCTTATCATTTTGTGCTCTACGTTGAACCTCTCCAGCTCCAGCTCTTTTTATGGACCGGTGCCCAGAACTGGACAAGCATATTCCAGGTGAGGCCGAACCCAATGCCTTGTATATGGTTAATATATATTTTTTCTTATTTCATAGTTGTGACTCATATTCTAAAGTATCCAGGTGTGTATTTTTACATTTTTTGACATCAGCACTTTTTTATGCAGATTCTATTTTCCTGGAACGTATTTTTAGCTTTATGTGTATTTATGTACCATCTAGGTCTGATGCCAATCTGCATGTGCACTTTGTGGCAGACACAAGCAAGGGAATGGTATCATCATGTTTACGGCCTTACCAATAGAAAGGTTGGTGTCTAAAATGTCCAGAGAAAAGACGGACCCACAAGTTGGGGAGCCGGCATGACTCGGACAAGGGGAGGGAGGTAACCAGGGGGAGGGGTTGTCAGAGGCGCGAGTTGTCAGGGGGACAAATTTAGAAAGGTTGACACGGAAAGAAGGAGCAGCCATTTTGTGCCTCATGGAAGAGTAGCAGCATGGCAGAAGTGGGTGGGAGGGATACTAGCGCTTCATGGCGATGGCGGCTGCGGGCGGGCCGGAGTTACGCCAGCAGGTGAATAGAGGCCCTGGAGCAACGGGCAGTGGAAGCGGACGGGGGGAATGAGGCGGTCATGGAGGACACGACCGCCGCTTCTGTGAGACCGGAGCCTACCCCACGCACCCGCCGCACACAGCCAGACAACAGGAGGACCTTACCGACAGGTACCGGGTCCCATTTTTTGCGATGCTCCAGTCAGGGGGGCCTGCTTGACTGCGATGCGACAGGAGGATCCAGGAGGTCTCTCGTGGCCCCATGTGGGGGCCTGAGCGGGCCCCTACTGCTACCAGTGGTGGAGTCAAGGGGGTCGCATGGAAGTCGGCGCTGGTGTCCCGGTGGGCTGGAGCTGCAAGGCCGGATCATTGGAGCGGTGTGGTTGTCGGGGGCCAGCAGCTATACTTCATTGGACGGTGGTGAGAGAAGGATGCAGCTGGTGGAGAGCAACATGGCCACTGGCGGGCACAACACACCCGCACACTAGGTGAGTCTTATTCCATTTCTGTACGATCATGGGGATGGGTTGCGCAGGATTGGTTGAGGGGGGGAACGTTGGAGGAGATGCGCTCGCTGGTGGTTAGCAATCGGAAGTTACCTGCGCGGTGGGAGGGCACGGGTCCAGGGGTCACCAGTGTGGCGTTGGGTACGTGGCCGCGGCAAGGCGCTGGGTCAATTTTGGCGGCGGGAGTCGGGTGTAACGGTGTCAGTACAAACTGAGAAGGAGAAGGATGAAAGGATCCGGCTGGATACAGGGCAAAGGGAGTGTATGTTCTGTTTTAAGGACAGTTAGGGACGCATTTAAAAAGAGGTGGTGAAGATCTGGAAGACGAATCGTCAAGATCTTCTCTCTTTTGCCCCTGTCAAATTTAATTTGGAAAAAGGCAAGAAGGAGGAGGCCAAGAAGGAGGAGGAAGAAAAAGAAATGTGCTGTTGATCCTGCAAACGTTTCAAAACTGGTTCCAATGCGTTTTCAATTTGCAAGTGTGGTATGGAGAGGGCTCCGGAAAGTGCTCTGGGTTGTTTTGCTATCAGAATTCAATTGGGGAGGCGTACAGGACTTATGGGGGTCAGACGTTACTTAGTTATGATGAGATTTTAGGCAGGAAGGCGATGCGGCCGAGCATCCGCTGGGAACAAAGGACATTGGTTGTAGTTACAAGTAATGGCGCCGGTGCGTTACCGCGGTCCTTTCGTGGGAACAGGGACACAGCCAGCAGAAGGAGGGAGCAGGGATAAACAGTGGGGGAAACTGTTGGCAGTTTAAAGATGGCCTGTGTAAGTACGGCACCATTTGTAATTTCGACATCAGTCGCTCCACATGGAGGTCGTCGCACGGACCGCAAAATCTTTAGGAGAACAAGGGGTTATCGGAAGCGGTGTTGGACAAGGGGGAGACTCCGGTGAGGCTGCTAGAGATGGAGCCTTACCTAAGTAGGTATTTCGACAGTGAAAGCGCGAGCGTTGAGGGAGGGTTTTGGGGAGGGTTTCCAATTCCCTCTCCGGGCATGTGGTGCCATTTACACCAAAAAAAACTTAAAGTCGGCTTACAATACCTGAGGTGGTGAGTGAAAAATTGCGATTGGGCGCATGCGGGTCCTTCCCAGAGTTGCCAGTGGAGGGCATGATAGTGTCCCGTTGGGAGTCTTCCCAAAGAAAGAAGTGAATAGTTTTGTCTTATTCCCATCTTTCTTACCCAAGGGGCTTGTCGGTGAATGATGGGATTTCCCGGACATCTGTTCGGTGGAATATACTCATTCGACAATGCGTTGGATGGGTGAAGAATACGGGTGGGGGCTTTGCTCGCAAAGACAGACATAGAATCGGCGTTTCGTTATTACCGTACATCGTGATAGTGTTGCGCTTGCTCGGGTGTTACTGGGATTCCGAGTTTTAGTGGATCGATGCCTTTCGATGGGGTTTTTCGGTGTCATGAGCTTATTTCGAGGCCTTCAGCTCTTTTTAGAGTGGGTAGTGAAGAGGAGGCTAGAGTGGTATCATTAATTCACTATTTAGAAGATTTTTTGAGCATTGGCCCCAAGGGTTCCAGGATTTGTCAAACATTGCTTACCCTCGTTGGAATGGGTGATGAGAAAGTTTGTTTACCCTGGCCAGGGAAAAACGGAAGATCCTACCTCGTGTTTTAGTGTTTTGGGGATCCACCTGGATTCTGAAAAAATGGAGTGTAGGTTGCCGAGGATAAGTTGGTGGATTTAAGGGTGCGGTGGTGTTAAAACGGCTTGCAGGTTAAGGAAATTGACTCTGAGGGAGGTTCAGTCGTGCTGGGTAAGCTGAATTTCACTGCAGGATCATGCCCAATGGGGTAGGGTTTTTTTGCGCATCTAGCGGGACGAGACGGCTGGGGTGCAAGCGCCGCATCATTTTGTCCGTCGGGGCGGGAGATACGGGATGACCTGATGTGGGACTCCTTTTTGGAACTAAATGGGTACTAACTGGATGATGGATGGATTATTTAACTGTTTTGATGGGAGCTGTTCACGGACGCGGCAGGTTCAGTTGGTTTTGGGGCCTACTGTGGTGGACAGTGGTGTGCTGAAGGTGGCCGGCGTTTGGGTATCAGGGGGGTTACGAAGACTTGGCGTGCTGGGAGTTATTTCTGATAGTGGTGGCGATGCACATTTGGGCGAGCGTTTTCGCACAAAAAATATGGTTCATTGCGTAAATCAGGCATTGGTATGGCATAAACGTCATGTCGGCGTCCTCTCCTCTGGTTGTATAAGACTGTTGCGATAGCTGGTGTTGTTGTGCTTGGGCTCAATGCATGGGTGGTGGCTGTGCATGTCCCAGTTGTGGACAACTCCGTCGCTGTTGCCTTATCTCTATGCAGTGGATTGCTTCTGGGAGCTGGCGCGTCGCAGACGACGGGGGGATTCCTTGCCCGTCACATCTGTGGAGATATTCTTTGAACGGCGGGGGCGCTGATAAGAGCGTCTCTTGGCGGGCACATGGGAAGGCATATGAGGCGGTACTGGATCATGGTGGTACGTTGTGGTGGATGAATTGTGTGGGAAAAATACGGGGGGGATAGGAAAGGGTCTTGTAGTGTGGTTTGCGTAGAGCGGCCTAATGCGAGTTGGTCGAGGGCAAAAGTTGACAAGGGAGTAGCGGCTCTGCTTTTTTGTTTCAATATCACGGGGGAGTTCAGAGATGCGACAGTTTTTGTTTTTTCAGCAAGCTCGGCGGGGTTCAAACAAAAAGGGTGGGAAGAAAAGGCGATTGTCGAATGCCAGTGTCATTTAATGTATTGGAAAGTTGGGATGTGGAGTTGGGGTTGGGTAGCAAGTCAGATTATTAGTTAAGCTGTGTTTTAATTTTGGCATTCTATGGTGCTTTTTACGGAGCCATGAGGGTTGGCGAGCTGGTGGCGCAAGTAGGTGAAGAGCGGGGGTTTTTGAGGGAGGATGGGGTTATTGGCTGTGGCTGGGTGGTGTTGGAATACGACGTTCCAAAACGGATGTATTCGGAAAAGAGATGGTGACGCTTCAAGAAGTGGGGGGCGTCTGTTCAGTGTCCGTGGTAAAAGCTTTTTCGGGATTATTTGGAGTCACGTGGTAGTCAGAGGGCCCGTTGTTGTGTCAACAGGGATGGATCATTTTTATCCCGTTTTCCAGTTCCAGTAGTGTTTAGAGAATGCCTGGTAAAATTGGGGCTAGAGCGAGGGTGTTTGTTTTCGCATTCTTTAGGATTGGAGCGGCGATGGGAGGCTGGTAGGGGGTCTCGGCCTGAGGAAGTTAAGCGGTTGGGGAGGTTGGGTTCCAGGAGATTCAGGTCATATATCAGCCACCTCTTTTGGAGGGTCACAGTAAAGTGTTCATTTTTTGTTGGTTCGGTTGTGGGGGGGGGGGAGAGTTATCTAATTTTCCTTGTATTGAAGTTCGGTTGCTGGCTACCATAAATCCTCGAAACTCTTATGTTTTCTGGGGTCCCAGAGAGCGCTTTGCGTCCAAAGGGACAAGTGGCATAGCAGTGGGGAAAGATGCTGACCGCAGTTGCAAGTTTTTGATTGGACAGGTGTCCCGAGATGTTGTGTTACATGTTTGAGGGTAACGACTTGGGTGGGCCGTCCTGTGCTAGAGTTAATCAGGGATATGCAACTGTCTTACTGAAGTTGATAGTGGAATTCCCCTCCCTAGTCGTTATTGGTTTCGATATGTGATAGGCGGGGTGGGTTGAGTCGTTTGACAGGGCCCGGGTAAAGCTTAATCGGGCGGTTGTGTGGTTTTTTTGGTAAGAATGGGGACTAGCCTCGGAATTGGAGGATGGGGAGGGTGAGTATTGGCTAGCAGAACCGGGGTCCATCTTATGCAGTTGGCATGGATTTGGGGATGCTTCTGCATTCAGGGGGTTTAGAGGGCGAGCACTTGGTGGTGGTGGGGGGCAGGCCAGGCTTTGAGGGGAGTCCAAGCCTGCTTGCGGTGGAACGGGGGAGGGGGAAAGAGTTTTGGAGTTGGTGAACTACAAGGGGGAGGAATATTGCGGCTAGTTTTCTCCTGAATGACGGCCATGCCTATGGTTAGGGACTCCTGCTGGGTGTGTTCCTGGGGAGTGGAAAATTGGAAAAAAGCCCATCTGCCTGATCTGGTGCCCTCGACTGGATGTGGCGGTTTGTAGGGTAATAGAGATAAAATAGCAGAAGGGCATTTTTTGTATTTGGAGCTCCAGGATCCCCCCGTACTGGTGGGTACATTATTATTGTTAGGAGGCGGGATTGATGTTGATGATAATTTGTTGTATGTTTTAATAAATTGGCTGCGGTGTCCCAGAATATCCCAAGTCGTTCCGAGTCTTTCTTTATGACGTAACGGCTAACCTGGTGGCAGCGAAAAAAGGGAAGACGACACCAGAATTCCCCGGAGTGCCTGTCATGCTCATGTGAACTTTGTGGATGTGATCCCATGTTTACGGCCGTCTGACATGGATGTGTGAGCACTTTTCACCCCATTAAGTAGAAATAGCACAGCCTATTTTTTGCATGTGGACAGTCAGCTTAACCAATAGAAATGGATGGTGTCTAAACGATCGACTAGTCCATTACACAGTCCCAGACCAGGAGCCAATGCCACCAACTCCCCACATCAGACCATGACTGAGGCCACGCCACTCACCCAGATCAGACCATGACTGAGGCCACCAACTCCCCAGACAGACCATAACTGAGGCCACCAACTCCCCAGATTCAGACCATGACTGAGGCCCACCAACTCCCCAGATCACAACCATGACTGAGGCCACCAACCTCCCCATATCAGACCATAACTGAGGCCCACAACTCCCCAGATCAGCCATGACTGAGCCACACCAACTCCCACTCAACCATGACTGTCACACAGACCCTAGTTCTTCATCCCCCAAATATCCACAAACAAATGTCACTAACAAACTGTATTTATTTTCACACAAAATGATGAGGTCTTGGTTACTCCTTTGACCAAAATCCACAAATCAAAATGGGTCAATGAAGTTTATAGCTCGCAACCCTCGTCAAGGGGCCCCATCTCTTGCGAGTCCCTACACTATCCAAAAAAAAATGAAAATAAAAAAAAGCTAATCTAGGAGTCCGGAACCTTAATGTCCACTAATAGCATCCATCTCCAGGGATCTACACCCTCTGAGGAAACAAAGTAGGAGGCAAACTGCTGATGTATCACACAGGCCAGCCGCTCCGGGTCATCCTTAGAGATGTTTTCCAGGGGGATAGAAGCTTTTGGATTTTGTCCCTCCAGGTCACCGTCTGAAGCACCATGGCAGATCCGAACAAAGTTGTGAAGAATAACGTAGGCTTGCGCTAACCTTTTTAACGTTGTCCGGGTCCATCACATATATACGATTCCTACGGCATGGAATCAGGACGGAAGGAGTCACATGTTTGTGTGAATGCACCCTTAAATTAGAAGTCAGGGCACTAAAATTATGGCCCTGATGACGATGGGGCCTTTCATGTCTGGTGATGAGAGCGAGAACCGAATGGAGCCTGAATCTGCTCCTGGTGCAGCAGGAAATCCACTTATTAGTTGAACACATCTGACTGCGGAAAGTCGTGGAGAGGTCACGTCCGTGGGTGAGACAGAGACCGAGCCCAAATCTGCCCCACATTGCATGCAACTGGAACCTGCAGGAAGTCCGGTAAATGACAAGTCCATTATTAGAGTAGGGACATGAAATGCATGGAGAGTGCAGAGACCGCCCGGAATCTGCCTCTACTGAAGCGTAGTCTCTGTGCATCAGTTTGTCCATTGAGACCTCTGATGATAAGAGGATCCAATCTGCTGCATCTTTCTTAAAAAGTCCCAGGTGGATCTTCTCCAAGAACCTGCATATTTCACGTGGTCCAAGGTACAGACAGCAGCTGCATGCTGTATGGAGAAAAAGCACAATGGCTGTTCTTATAGCTGCATCACTGTATCCAAAAAGACAAGAAAACACATAAATATCATAAAATCAAAACACGAAGATCACAAATCATCAACTGAACATGAAGAATATAATGGGGTCATTTACTTGGCCCCATAGTTTTTCCGGCGTTACCCAAATTTTTCCTTTTCGCGATTTTCCCTGAATTGCCTCGGGTTTTTGGCGCAACGCGCGATCGGATTGTGCGCTCGGCAGGAATCGGGGCGTGGCCTTTGAAACCCAACGATTCTAGAAACCGCCGTATTTTAAAAAAAAGTGTCGCTTGACACGCACTACCTGCACCTCACCCGGCCTGGCTTGGTGAACTCAGTGCATCCGGAATTCAGCGCAGCAGGCAACCCTGGTGGAAATCGGGGTAACTACCTTAGTGAATCGCGGGAAAACCCGATCCTCCCCACAAGAACGCGCCGCTGGATCATGAATGGACCGATAAGTAAATCTGCCCCAAAGTGTTTCTCATGGATGAGGTCACATCATCTATATAATAAATGAAAAAGATTAAGATCATTTTCTTACAATTAATTATATGTGTGAAAGAGAAAGGAAAATCATGAAGAAAGTCAGTGTTACTTACCGCTGTCATCCAGTCTGTGGGTTCTGGACCAGTCCCAGGTCAGTAGGAGTATAGGACTTCCATTATAGACGGCGCTCTGGTGAAGATCATGGGCTCCTTTGGTCATATCCCTCTGAAGGTCAGGGCAATGTCTTGGCCCATCACAGACTCTACATGTCTTCAATAAGAGACATGGAGTCATTAGCTGACCAGTTTTGGGAATGATGTTATCCTGCCCCTCTGCAGGCAGGATATTAGATGATCTCTCATCTGCTTGTGGTCGAATCTTGCTGTAGGTTCACCATCATTGCCAGAAGTTCATAGGCAAACGCTATGGCGAATACCCCACAGTCTAATTGTTCCTCTGCTGATCCACTTTGATGAACTGCAGGTGCTTCGGGGCTCAGGGACATTCCACTGTAGATATTTGGATCTGCTCCCGGATTGATGGAGTTGGACAGGTTGTTGAGATGCGGTCGGCAACCGAATTTTGCCATTTTTGAAGCACGTTGTCAACCAGTGCTTCCTGTGCTGATCGTAGTGGATTTGTACTGCATTCTTCAGTACGCTGTAACCTGGCACAAGAAGAGCGGCAACGGACTGCAGGCCATCAGAGCCCTCAAATTGATTCTGGAGAAGCTCCTGGGCCTTGTTAATGATGTTTTTTGTCATCTAACATGCCCTTCGGCCCCTTGCGTCTGCAATGAATAATTGCTCTGGAGCAGGTGTTGTGGTCTGCTGTCCTGCGGAACCAGGCATCTCCACTTGTGGTGTTTCCAGCACCTGGTGGCCTTCAACTGTGGTGGATGGATTAATGATATTTTCCACCACAGTTTTCTTGGCTGGTGGGAATGTCTCAGGCTGGGCCACAAGGGCGGCGCCTATTGTTCCGCATAAAGTCTTTTTTTCTTTCTGCTTGCCGAAGCGATGTGCATCCAACGAGGAGTCACAGCAGAATGACACCCATGCTCTGCACGCAGGCCTTACATAACCTCTGTTTTCATTGTGATGTCATCAGGCTAATTTGCATAAACATTCCACATACATTGTGATGTCACAATTCATTTGCAGAATGTGCCATGCCTATTGTGATGTCATCGCTTCATTTGCATAATTGTCTGTGTAGATTTAGACATTGCTCTGCCAAGATGGCGACCAAATTATTTTAACCCCATAATGTAGTGATATATTTTATATGATAAAAATTAGATATTTCATAGTTTCATAGTTTCATAGTTTATACAGTTGAAAAAAGACACTTGTCCATCAAGTTCAACCAAGGAAGGGAAGGGATTGGATGAGGAAGGGATTTAGGGGGAAACAATTCTATATAATATAACCATCAATGTTATTTAGGCTTAAAAAGGCATCTAGACCCTTCTTGAAGCTCTCTACTGTCCCTGCTGTGACCAGCGCCTGAGGCAGGCTATTCCACAGATTGACCGTTCTCATAGTAAAAAAGCCCTGTCGTCCCCGGTGATAAACCTTGTTTTCTCCAACGGAGCACATTGCCCCCCTCGTCTTTTGATTTGATTTAATTACTGAACACCTTACCACATCTTTTTTGTTATGGACATTCATATATTAAATAAATTAATCATGTCCCCGTAGTCGTCTCTTTTCCAGACTAAATATCTCGTTTGTTTTAATTTTCCTCATAACTAAGACCTCCATACCCCTTATCATTTTTTGTGGCTCTACGTTGAAACCCTCTCCAGCTCCAGGGCATCCTTTTTAGGACCGGTGCCCAGACTGGACAGCATTATTCCAGTGAGCCCGAACCAATGCCTTATAGTGGTAATATTATATTTTTTTTTTGCTTATTTCATAGTTTGTGACTTACTTATTCTAAAGTATCCAGGTGTGTATTTTTAACTTTATTTTGACATTCAGACTTTTTTTATGCAGGATTCTTATTCCTGGAACGTATTTTGTAGCTTAATGTGTAGTATTACCAGCTAGTGTCCTGATGCGCATCTCATGTGCACTTGGCGAGACACAAGCAGGGAATGTGTATTCTTACGACGGCCTTGACCATAGAAAGGTATGGGTCTAAAATGTGCAAGAAGGACGGACCCACAAAGTTGGGGGAGGCCCTCAGACTCGACAGGAAGGGATCGGTAACCAGGGGGAGGGTTGTCAGAGGCGCGAGTTTCAGGGGACAAATTTAGAAAGGTGACACGGAAAGAAGGCAGCCATTTTTGTGCCATCAATGGAAATTTAGCAGCATGGCGAAAAGTGGGAGGTACTACTCAGTTACGGGCGATGGCGGCTGCGGTCCGGGCCGGAGTTACCCAGCAGTGATAGAGGCCCGTGACCAACGGGCAGTGGAAGCGACGTGGAATAGCCGGTCATGGAGGACACACCGCCCGTTCGTGTTAGAACCGTAGCCTACCCCAACGCACCCGCCGCACACGAGCCAGGACAACGGGGACTTACCGACAGTACCGCGGGTCCCCTTTTGGCGAGCTCCAAGTTCAGGTGGGCCCTGCTTGACTGCGATGCAGGATCCAGGAGTGTCTCGCGGCCCCATGTGGGGGCTGAGCGGCCCCACTGCCTACCAGTTTGGGAGTCAAGGGGTCGCATGGAGATCGGCGCTGGGGTCCCGTTTGGCTGACTTCAGGAGGCCGATCATTGGGAGCGTGTGGCTGTTCGGGGCCAGCAGCTATACTTTCTGGACGGTGGTGAGAGAAGGATGTGCAGCTTGGGGAGAGCAACATGGCACTGGCGGGCACCACCAGCACCGCACAGCAAGATCATTGGTGATTGGGCTATTCCATGCGGTGATTCAGTGGGAAGGGGATCGGGTTGCCACTGATGTTGCGATGAGGGAGGAACTTTACGGAATGGGTCGGGGGCGTCGCTGTAATGGGTAGCAAACTCGGAAGTTACTGCCGGTGGGAGACGTGTTCCGGGTGCCCAATGTCGGCGTGGGTACTGTGGGCTGCGGCACAGGCTCGTCAATTTGGCGGCGGGGTCGGTGTTAACGTGTCAGTACAAACTGAGAAGGAGAAGGATGAAAGGATCCTGCTGATGACAGGGCAAAGGGAGGTTGTATTTTCCTGTTTTTGAAGGACAGTTAGGGACGCATTAAAAAAGAAGGGTGTGAAGATCGGGAAAGACATAAAGTCAAGATCTTCTTCTTTTGCCCCTGTCAAAATTTAATTTGGAAAAGGCAAGAGGAGGGGCCAAGAAGGAGGAGAGAGAAAAGAAATGTTGGTGTTGTGATCCTGCAAACGTTTCAAAACTGGTTCCATGTTTTCAATTTTAGCAAGTGTGGTAGGGGAGCGGGCTCCGGAGAAGTGCTCTGGGTTGTTTGCTATCAGAATTACAATGGGGAGGCCGTACAGGACTTATGGGGTCAGACGTTACTAGTATGATGAGGGATTTAGGCACGGAAGCGATGCGGCCGAGCATCCGCTGGGACCAAAAGACTTGGTTTTGTTGTTACAATAATGGCGCCGTTGCTTACCGGCAAGTCCTTTGTGGAACAGGGACAAGCAGCAAGGAGGGGACATGGGAGTAACAGTGGGTGAACATGTTGCAGTTTTAAAGATGGCCTGTTGTATACGGCCCCAGTTTGTAAATTTGCGACACGCGTCTGCTCCACATGCTGAGGGTCGTCGCACCGGACCCCGCAAATGCTTAAAGATGAAGCAAGGGGGTGTAGCGGAACGGGTTGGACAAGGGGAGACTCCCGCTCCGGTGAGGCCTGCTGGAACAAGGGGTGTAGCGGAAGCGGTGTTGGACAAGGGGGAGACTCCGGTGAGGCTGCTAGAGATGGAGCCTTACCTAAGTAGGTATTCAGACAGTGAAAAGGCCGAGCTGTTGAGGGAGGGTTTTGGGGAGGGTTTAATTGACTCTGAGGGAGGTTCAGTCGTTGCTGGGTAAGCTGAATTTCACCTGCAGGATCATGCCAATGGGTAGGGTTTTTTGCAGGCATCTAGCGGGAGCGACGGCTGGGGTGCAAGCGCCGCATCATTTTGTCCGGCTGGGGCGGGAGATACGGGATGACCTGGAGGTGTGGGACTCCTTTTTGGCGAACTAAATGGGTACTAACTGATGATGGATGGATTATTTAACTGTTTTGATTGGGAGCTGTTCACGGACGCGGCAGGTTCAGTTGGTTTTGGGGCATACTGTGGTGGACAGTGGTGTGCTGAAAGGTGGCCGGCGTTGTGGGTAGCAGGGGGGTTGACGAAGAACTTGGCGTGGCTGGAGTTATTTCTGATAGTGGTGGCGATGCACATTTGGGGCGAGCGTTTTCGCAACAAAAAAATAAGGTTCCATTGCGATAATCAGGCAGTGGTGATGGCGATAAACGTCATGTCGGCGTCCTCTCCTCTGGTTGTAAGACTGTTGCGATAGCTGGTGTTGTTGTGCTTGGGGCTCAATGCATGGGTGGTGGCTGTGCATGTCCCAGGTGTGGACAACTCCGTCGCTGTTGCCTTATCTCGATTGCAGTGGGATTGCTTCTGGGAGCTGGCGCCGGTCGCAGACGACGTGGGGATTCCTTGCCCGTCACATCTGTGGGAGATAGTCTTTGAACGGCGGGGGCGCTGATAAGAGCGTCTCTGGCTGAGGGCACATGGAAGGCATATGAGGCGGTACTGGATCAGTGGGACGTTGTGGTGGATGAATTGGGTGGGAAAAATACGGGGGGGGATAGGGAAAGGGTCTTGCTAGTGTGGTTGCGTAGAGCGGCTAATGCGAGTTGGTCGAGGGCAAAAGTTGACAAGGGAGTAGCGGCTCTGGCTTTTTGTTTCAAATCACGGGGGATTCAGGATGCGACAAGTTTTGTGTTTCAGCAAGCTCTGCGGGGGTTCAAAAAGGGGGTGGGAAGAAAAGGCGATTGTCGAATGCCAGTGTCATTTAATGTATTGGAAAAGTTGGGATGTGAGTTGGGGTTGGTATGCAAGTCAGATTATGAAGTTAAGCTGTTTAAGTTGGCATTCTCATGGGCTTTTTACGGAGCCATGATGGTTGGCGAGCTGGTGGCGCCAAGTAGGTGGAAGAGCAGGGGGGTTTTGAGGGAGGATGTGGTATATGGCTGTGGCTGGGTGGAGTTTGGAATACGACGTTCCAAAACGGATGTATTCGGAAAAGGAAGGATGGTGACGCTTCAAGAAGTGGGGGCGTCTGTCATGTGTCCGTGTAAAAGCTTTCGGGATTATTTGGAGTCACGTGGTAGTCAGGAGGGCCCGTTGTTGTGTCACAGGGATGGATCATTTTTATCCCGTTTTCAGTTCACAGTAGTGTTTAGGAAGTGCCTGGTAAAATTGGGGCTAGATGCGAGGGTGTTTGTTTCGCATTCTTTTAGGATTGGAGCGGCGATGGAGGAGGCTGGTAGGGGTCTCGGGCCTGAGGAAGTTAAGCGGTTGGGGAGGTGGGGTTCCAGGAGATTCAGGTCATATATACAGCCACCTCTTTTGGAGGGTCAACAGTAAAGTGTTCATGTTTTGTTGGTTCGGTGTGGGGGGGGGGGGGGGAGTTATCTAATTTTGCCTTGTAATTGAAGGTTCGGGTTGCTGGCTACCATAAATCCTCGGAAACTCTTATGTTTTCTGGGGGTCCCAGAGAGCGGCTTTGCGTCCAGAAGGGACGAAGTGGCATGCAGTGGGGAAAGATGCTGACCGAGTTTTGCAAGTTTGTTGAGTTGGACAGGTGTCCCGAGATGTTGTGTTACATGTTGAGGGTAACGACTTGGTGGGCCGTCCTGTGCGAGAGTTAATCAGGGATATGCAACATGTCTTACTGAAGTTGATAGTGGAATTCCCCTCCCTAGTCGTTATTTGGTCGGATATAGTGTATAGGCGGGTGTGGTTAGTCGTTTGAACAGGGCCCGGGTAAAGCTTAATCGGGCGGTTGGTGGTTTTTTGGTAAGAAATGGGGGACTAGCCATTCGGAATTGGAGGATGGGGAGGGTGAGTATTGGCTAGCAGACGGGGTCCATCTTAATGCAGTTGGCATGGATTTGGGGGCCTCTGCATTCAAGGGGGTTTAGAGCGAGCACTGGTGGTGGTGGGGGGCGCACAGGCTTGAGGGGAGTCAAGGCCTGCTTGCGGTGGAAGGGGGAGGGGGAAAGTCTTTGGAGTTGGTGAACTACAAGGGGGAGAATATGGCGGCTAGTTTTCTCCTGAATGACGGGCCATGCCTAGGGTTATGGACTCCTGCTGGGTGGTGTCCTGGGGAGTGGAAAATTGGAAAAAGCCATCTGCTGGATCTGGTGCCCTCGAACTGGAGGTGGCGGTTGAGGGTAATAGAGAGAAGAAGAGCAGAAGGGCATTTTTTGTATTTGGAGCTCCAAGGATCCCCCCCCTTACTGTGGGTACATTATTATTGTTAGGAGGAGGATTGATGTTATGAATAATTTGTTGTATGTTTTAATAAATTGGCTGCTGTGGCCAGATTAATTCAAAAGTCGTTGTCCGAGTCTTTCTTTAGGACGTAACGGCTAACCTGGTGGCAGCGAAAAAAGGGAAGAGCGACCAGAATTCCCCGGAGTGCCGTGTCATGCTCATGTGAACTTTGTGGGGGAATGTGATCCCATGTTTACGGCCTGTCTGACATGGATGTGTGAGCACTTTTCACCCCATTAAAGGTAGAAATAGCACCAGCCTATTTTTTTGCATTGTGGACAGTCAGCTTAACCAATAGAAATGGATGGTGTCTAAAACTAGCGACTAGTCCAATTACACAGTCCCCAGACCAAGACCAATGCCACCAACTCCCCACATCAGACCATGACTGAGGCCACCAACTCCCCAGATCAGACCATGACTGAGGCCACCAACTCCCCAGATCAGACCATAACTGAGGCCACCAACTCCCCAGATCAGACCATGACTGAGGCCACCAACTCATATTCTAAAAGTATCCAGGTGTGTATTTTATAACTTTATTTTGACATTCAGACTTTTTTATGCAGGATTCTTATGTTCCTGGAACGTATTTTAGCTTTATGAATGTGTATGTACCATCTAGGGTCTGATGCGCATGCTAATGTGCACTTTGCGAGCCACAAGCAAGGGAATGTGATCCCATGTTTACGGCCTGTCTGACATGGATGTGTGAGCACTTTTCACCCCATTAAAGGTAGAAATAGCACCAGTCACTCAACAGTCCCTTGTTCTTCACTCCCCAAATATCACACAACACAAATGTCATTAACCCCTTAAGGACGCAGCCATTTTTTAGCTTAAGGTTCAGCCCCATTTTTTGGATTGTGTCGCTTTATATGGTTATAACTTTTGAACACTTACTTATCAAAACTATTCTCACATGTTGTACAGGAGGTCCCCTACTTAAGGACACCCAACTTACAGACGACCCCTAGTTTCAGACGGACCCCTCTGCCCACTGTGACCTCTGGTGAGGTCTCTGAATGCTTTACTATAGTCCCAGACTGCACTGATCAGCTGTAAGGTGTCTGCAATGAAGATTTATTGATAATCTTTGGTCCCATTTCAGCTAAAATTTTGAAAATCCAATTTTCATCGGAGCAAAAAAAATTTTTTTTTTGTTTGGATCTAAAATTATAAAATATACAGTCTCGACTTACATACAAATTCAACTTAAGAACAAACCAACGGACCCTATCTTGTACGTAATAGATTTAGACATTGCTCTGCCAAGATGGCGACCAAATTATTTTAACCCCATAATGTAGTGATATATTTTATATGATAACAATTAGATATTATTTTTCTTATTTCATAGTTGTGACTTCATTATTCTAAAAGTATCCAGGTGTGTATTTTATAACTTTATTTTGACATAACGGATCAGACTTTTTTATGCAGGATTCTTATGTTCCTGGAACGTATTTTAGCTTTATGAATGTGTATGTACCATCTAGGGCAGTGGTTCTCAACCTTTCTAATGCTGTGACCCCGCAATACAGTTCCTCATGCTGTGGTGACCCTAAACCATGCAACTCGCAGTAAAAACACAGTAAACTTGCGGCTCCAATGGCTTTAGGCGACCCCCGGTTTTGGTCGTTCGACCCCCGCTGGGGTCCCGACCCACAGGTTGAGAACCACTGCTCTAGGGTCTGATGCGCATGCTCATATGCACTTTGCGAGCCACAAGCAAGGGAATGTGATCCCATGTTTACGGCCTGTCTGACATGGATGTGTGAGCACTTTTCACCCCATTAAAAGGTAGAAATAGCACCAGTCACTCAACAGTCCCTAGTTCTTCACCCCCCCAAATATCAGACAACACAACTGTCATTAACCCCTTAAGGACGCAGACATTTTTTAGCTTAAGGTTCAGCCCCATTTTTTGGATTGTGACATGTGTCGCTTTATATGGTTATAACTTTTGAACACTGTTACTTATCAAAACGATTCTCACATGTTGTACAGGCGGTCCCCTACTTAAGGACACCCAACTTACAGACGACCCCTAGTTTCAGACGGACCTCTCTGCCCACTGTGACCTCTGGTGAAGCTCTCTGGATGTTACTATAGTCCCAGACTGCAATGATCAGCTGTAAGGTGTCTGTAATGAAGTTTTATTGATAATCCTTGGTCCCATTGCAGCTAAAATTTTGAAAATCCAATTGTCACTGGGACAAAAAAAATTTTTTGTTTGGATCTACAATTATAAAATATACAGTTTACATACAAATTCAACTTAAGAACAAACTAATGGACCCTGTCTTGTACGTAACCCGGGGACTGCCTGTACTTCGTTTTAGTAATATATTTTGGCTGATCATTTTTGCGTTTATTTCCAAAAGAAAGAAAAATTGATGAATTTTTTGAAAGACAAATTGAGGAATTTTTGAATCTTGCCATTTTTGAAATTCGAAATCATCGAGTTTTCAGAAGATAGATTATTACTAAATTAAGTTGGAATACCATTTCTTATAGGTTACTTTGCATTTCATAATGTTTTAAATGTTGGGATAACAGTTTTGAGTTCAAGCAGGTTACAAATTAAACATAGGTTTCCGTATTTTAGAATTGACTATTTTGGGGATAAATCTGTTTTGAATGAACTTTTACATATTCAACAGCAAAAACCAGATATAACCAACCATTTTCAAATGCACCCCTCAAGCTATCAGAAACAGCTTTTAGGAAAGATTGTGAACCCTTGAGATCTTCGTAGTACATGAATCAAAGGGAGGGGAAATTTAGAATGGTCAAATTTTGTCGCGTTGGTTATACGTTCTTTAGCCTAATTGATACACATTTCCAAAAGATAAAGGAGAAAAACACCCCTACAATTTATTATGCAATTTCTCCTGAGAATAGAGGACCCCCCCCCCCCCCCCACAATGTGAGCCTTGACTTGTTATATGGGCGCACGGCGAGGTGCAGGAGGAGGGAGCCGCCCTGCAGGCCGATTTGTTCCTCATTGGCTCCTTTGTAGGATAACATTTTGCTTTTTTGTCTTGGGCCGGGTTGCTGACGATATTTTTTTTGTGCGGGATGAGATGCCTTTTTGTGTTCCCCTATTGCTGAAAAATTAGGAACTTTTTTTTGAGGGCAGGAGTAGAGAAAAAGCATCAATTCTGTAACGTTGTTTTTTTTGGGTACACCGTATAGCCCAATAATCATGTTAGCTTTATCTATGGGTCAGGGCATTACGGGGGATACATACTGAACATTTTTCTTATGTTTTCCTAAATTTGCAAATAAACACTCTAATGTGGGAAAAAATCTATTCATTTGCATCGACGTCTTCCCAGTGCATAACATTGTTACTTTTTTGGTACGGAGCTGCTTGTTTTTGAGGACATGTGGTTTGTTACGTTGTACCGCTATCATTCTGAGTACTTAGTTTTTAATCACTTTTATTGCATTTTTGTGGGATTCAATAGGTAAAATAATATTTTTGGCAGGTTTTTACCAGTTTTTTTTACAGCGATCATCATATGGGTTCAGTAGTCTGCCCAGATATACGCTGAGAAGACCTGATAGGTTGTGAGTGCAAGTCTCCCGTATAAACTGGATGGTAGATAGTAGAACTCACTGACATTCATCCCAGCGTTTGCCATTTGCAGGAAGGGAGGATGCAAGGCTGGCTTTAGGTTCAGTTTACTGCCTTTACCTTCGAAATGACATGCCATGCGGTCAAAACACCTTGCTATACACCGTGAGGATGAACATGTCTGCTACAGCACAAATGGAGGGGACAGCATGAAGAAGGCGAAGTGAATGTCACAGAAAGAGGAGGAGAGACAAGAAGAAACCTGGGCAAAAGTGCATTGATGGGGGGCATGCGCGCGGCGCTCGAGACGGCGCAGGCGAGTAGAGCCTCCGCGGCCTCTTCAGGACAGCAAGCATCTATTATAAGAAATCTCAGACTTACACTCTACAAAGCTCCCGGAGCGTGGGAAGCCCAGCGCGGATGCCGTGTGGCTAAGGCAATAAAAAAAGACGGGAGCTCAGTGAAATCGGCTCAGGAGCCCACCCAGGATTCCCGCGCCGCCATCTTTGGGGAAGACGCAGTCCACCACGCGGCGCCATCTTCCCCTCAGCTAATGAGGATATGGGAACTTTCCTGAGGAACCACTATAACCACACCAGATCCTTATCAGGGGAGTCTAGAGCTTCAAGGATTCAAAAGAGCAATGGGACAAAGCCATGGCTTGAAATTGAAATTCCTCAGTCAGCAAGCTCAGCGGCCCACTGCCTCAGAACAACCGAGGTATGTCCCAAGGAGGATATCCTACTCTGGGGATAAGCAAATCAGGGAAATTTTCTAATTGAGTCAACACGAATTAGGCAAAGCTTGTTGTAATAAAATTACTTCAATATAAAAGAGGACATTCAAATGTTGGGCAACCGAATTGATTCTATTGAAACTAAAGTGGACTCGACAGTAGTCACATAACCAAAATTCGGCAAGCCATTTTCAGATTCTAAGTCAATTAGCGGAGATGGTCAAAATTGAGGATTTAGCGAATTTAGATAGGGGACTCCAGAGCAGTGGTTGATTGGAACCATTTGTGCACGATATATATTTTAAAAAACTTACCTGATCTCAGAGCGATACTTACGAAGTGGACAGGGTCCTAAGCCTGATGCTCCTAGAGCAGAGGCATACCCGGACATAGTGGTTAAGCCATTTTTCTATGCTAAGAACAGCTTATGGAAAGCAGCAAGAGGAAACTGAATCTTACAGGTCCGGGACTTTGATTACCAATTTTCATGGTGTAGCCCCCGCACTTACAAAGAAGAAGGAATTTAAAGCACTACTAGGTCTTGCCGGTAACAGGGGACATTAAATATAGGTGGGCGTTCCCGTTCAGATTGAGGTGTTACTACCACAACAAATTGCAAGTTGGCATCTTTAGGAGGGAGAGGAAGTCTTGACGAAATGGGACTGTTGCAAAAGGAATATGGAGTATGGAACTGCGATCCTCCCAGAATCACAACTACTCGACCGCTAGAACGACTGCGCTCTTCTCCAAATTATGAGAGAAAATTGCCGACACCTGAGGTTTCGCTTTACCATAAACTTGCTGATGATAGTCAGTCCTTGTGACGTCGAAAGCCTATTACTGTGATGTTTCTTTTTCAAATAACAAAGGGTCCATTCATTTTGATCGTAGAATGAGGTTTAAGAGGATACCTTGGCTCTTAGGGCTTTGGGAGGTTGTCGATTGGCCTCCATGAATTGTGCCCGCCCTGGTAGTTAGACTGGTCTGCTACCGGGACGGTTCAGAATTCTACTTTGGGGTAGGATTTGATCATGATCCGACTTGATTAAAGAGAGTTAATGTTTTTTTTGGTTTTGTTATGTAAATTTCTGTTACCTTTATTGTATGATTGTTCCCCATTCCCTTAGGGATCCTTTCCCCCCCCTGGCCTGGATTAGGAGAGTGAAGGTAGCCCAGAGTACAACAAGATATGATGGCTGTTGAAAATTTTACATCAACCCGACGTTTTTAAAAAAGTTCTCATAAGTACAGGGTCTTATCTCGATTTAAAAGGAGACGGCCTTTAAATTATTAGTATATGCACAGTGAGTAATTTTCCGCAGGAATACATTTTCTACTACATCTGTCAGATACATGAACCATCATTATCCATTTTTTTAATTGTTTTTTACTCTCTCGTCAGAAAAAAAGAGCGGATGTGGGCATTATTTTTCTACAAAAAGGTCATTCTCGTTGCGTGGAAATAGGATGTGACCCCAATGGCAGGATATATTCATTTCGGGTTCGATCCAGGAGCCCCGTTTACTTTTGTAAATAATATGCACCGAATGAAGGCCAACTGAAATTTTTTTCTCAACTTGTTTTAAAGATTTAGCTCCTCCCTTAAAGGAGAGTCTTTGTAGGTGGGGGGAACTCTAATCTAGCATTGGATCAATTTTAGATAAGTCACATACCTCTAGTCTACATTGCGCCCCCCACCTAAACAGGGGGCTGAGCTTAAAGCTAAGCTTTTACATTCTTTTGAACCTGATAGATGCATGGAGGACCAAAAATGGGTCAGCTAGGACTACATTATTTTCGGACGGGCTCATTGCCCACTTAGTCAAGATTGATCATGTCTTATTCAGTTCACATATTATTTCCATCTGCTTTCGGCCCAAAAAATAATCCCTATATCATGTTGCCCATGATGCGACTTCACTGGACTAGGGCTCTTTGGGTTACAGGACCCCCAAGTTCACATTGGAGACTTAAATGATCATGCTTAAAATCCGTAATAGCAGACCCGAATAGAAGCAGAGGCTATAAAGGCATATTATATAGAAGAACAAAGAGTTCTCTACTTCATCAGCTGCGAGTTGGGAGGGACATAGGTCTTAATTAGCGGCTTAACTTATGCAATCGGCTTCTAGAATTGAGGAAGCAGAGGGATAAATTGAGAAACGGAAATGGAAGGAAATTTATTCTCTACTGACTTCCATAAAGAGACCTCTGATAAGAACCTTAAGACCAAAATTGAGGAGGCGAGGAGGAAATGAATTGTGTATTACTTCTGCTAGGAGAGCAGTATCAGATGGTCCAAATTTAATTTTTTCGCAAAGTGATTAAAACCGGTACTTTATAGCACGTAGGCTAACCCCCGCCCCCAACCTTTTATATTCCTTAAATTCGGAAGACAGATGGTAGATTAACCCAAAATCCAAAAGCTAGTATTGGAAATTTTCGCAAATGTATTATAAAGCGTTTACAGTAAGGAAAATTCTTTGCGGTTCTCTGACAGCTATTGCAGATATTAATCCAGTACTAAAGGATTCACACAAAGACCTGGTTGATGCCCCTTACCTATGAGGAGGTGTAGAAAGCTATAAATCGCTTAAACCATCTAAATGTAAGGTCCGGGATGCGGATGGATCCCAAATTTTTATTACAAGAAATTTTCTGATTATTGGTGCCTCACTTAGTACAATAATGTAATTCTATTAGAGAGGGATCGCTTCCCTTCCGGAGCCCTAGCGGCCATTATTTCTCTAATACCAAAGCCAGAGAAGATCGCACTAACTGCCCGAATTCTAGGCAATATCGCTGACTTAATAGATGTGAATCCCCCCTGACAAAAAATCCTGGCCCTGAGAATTAACACTTTTTTGGAGGGATATATCATCCTGATCAGGTGGGTTTGTAACCCACAGGACAGGCAGCGACAAACCCGGAGAGTGATAGATTTGAGCTCCCTGGTTCACGCTAAGTGGGATAACACTCCACCAAAAGGCTAGGTTGGGCATATTGCTATCCATAAAGCATTTGATTCCCTCATGGGATTATCTTTTTTATATACTCAAGCGTTTGGGGGTTCGGGGCAAAAGTTTTAACAATATTGTCTAGGCTTTACTCCGCCCAACTGCAGCGTAATATTAAGGGGTTCAGGTAGATCGCTTAACTATAAAGATCAAATGTGGAACTAGACAGGGATGTCCTTTCTCCCATTATTTTTCTACTAGCCATGAGCCCGTTAGCCCATTGATTAGGATAAACTGCAATATACGGGGTATTGGAGTGGGAGGTAGGAACATAGTGCCGGGGTGGGGCCTTGTTCGAGACGTCTTTTATTTGGATGATAAATTTTTTTTTTCCCCACCCTTTAAACTACGCTACCAACTTTTTTCTTTTTTGGTGTCGGGTTGTGGATAGGTGTGGTGCCTTCAGGGCCTCCTCCAGATTAAACATGACAATCAGTAAGCCATAAAATTTAATATTCCCCATCAATGGCTAATTATACAACTAAATTTTCAGAAGATGCGCTGCGAGGGAAGACAAAAATCTCCTATTTAGGGGTCATTTGAAGTCAATTCCCCAAGTTATGGAAGCGAATTTCAAACCATTATATAACAATTTTTAGATGAGCTGAGATTGGTCTCCGTGCAGATACATGGCTCGGTCGCATGCGAGCATTAAAGGAAACCTACCACACTTGTAGTGGCAGGTTTCTGATGAGAATACCGGGCACAGCTCAGGATGAGCGGTGCGGGCTTATTTTAGTAGTGTTTTAAACCGCGGTATGCGCGGTTTAATTTAAAACACTTTTTAAACGCTATAGCGGCGCGGCCGGTACAGCGCTCGGCGCTTACCGTTGCGCGCGGCTAATAGGACGTGATGAATGAGAGCCGCGTGCACGGTAGCGGCCGAGCGCCGTAATGCCTGCGCCGGCTTTATAGCGTTAAAAAGGTTAAACCGCGATACCGCGGTTTTAATTTTGTTTTAAAACCACTAATAAAATAAGATCCGGCACCAGCTCACCCTGAGTGTGGCCCGTTATTTCATCGGAAAACCTGGCCACTACAATGGTAGGTTTCCCTTAAGAGAATTGTTACCTCGCATGCTTTATTTTTTCGTACTAACCTATGATTATTCAAGGAGTAGATTTTTTAAAGAATCTCCAATTATGTTTAATAATTTATATGGGGACAAAAACGTAGTAGGTAGTAGTGAACCCCACTAGGATACCCCAGAATAGATGGGGGACTAGGGGTTCCAAAGTTACCAAAATATTATTATGCAAGCACGCACTAGCTCATTGGTTGTCCTACACAGAGGGTCTAGACTCCCTTTATGGGGTTTTATTGAACAAACGGCATGTCCCCGACTCTTAGCTCATTACCTGGATGGCGGCCTAAGGACAGACCGGACTATAATGTGCCCACTCCTGCTCTTCTAAACTTAGAATTTGGATAGGTTGAAGCGAAGATTTAGTGGTTTCTTTTCATACGCCAGCTGCAAGGATTTCTCCAATCCAGCTTTCTCCGGGCTTAACACCATCGGCCTTTCAATGGGGGTTTAGGACAAAGGCCTATATAGATCGTGCTTCATCGATAGGCTGGGAATACGGTTCGTGTCGCACTTTCGCTTATAATAAGTTTCCTGATACAGAACAGAATTGATTTACGATTTTCCCCAATTACACCATTTTTTACAATCCTTACGAAAGTAACCTCCTGATAAAGTACTTTAGAAACAATGTTTGAACAATCTGTGATATAATAACAACGGGGAGGAGAGGGGGAGAGTGAAAGTTATCCCAATATATTACTATTGATGGTTTCTTCTGTCAATAAACTTCCTTATATGCTAGGTGGGAAAAGGATCTTGCTCTCAACCTAACCATGAGAGAGTGGCAAAACCTGGGCAGGGAGCGAAACTTAAGATTGCGATAAATGATATTTAGTGGAGGCAACTTTAAAGTCTTTTCACGATGGTACATGGTACCCGCCGCTGTAAAAATTTTCCTACGTATCATATTAAGGTTTTAGAGGGTGCGGAAGGAGGGAACTCATGCTACATATGGTGGCATTGTCAAGGTTAACGGTTCGGGAGACGAATATTTAATATGTTAATATTACAGAACGAAATAAATCTCAGCTCTATCCTGTGTACGCACTTCTGAATGGGACAATCCCAGACCTTCGATTGCACAAACTAGATTAATTCTAATCTTTTTCTTAGAGCTAAGATCGCAATAGCAACCTCGTGGAAAAAAGCTGTTGTTCCATGGCATTGGTAAATCTAGCTAATTGGCTTATGATAACGATTAAGTTTGTTCAGTATGTTCCATGATAAAGAAGCGATCTTAAAAAAATTTGGCAAGACGGAATCACATATTCCTCTAATGAATGAGTAGTAGTGTTTCTGGGATTCTAGGCCCTCTTTGGGACGCTCACCAGGCCAGGGGGACCCAATCTCCCTTCCCTTCCTTCACGTCTAAACCCCCCAAATTATGATCTTTTTATTTTTGGTTTTACTGTATTGTCAGAAAGATTTATCGTATTAGAGGCTCAGCTTAGGAGTTTTTTATGAGCTATTTCAGCTAATTATAAGACTACTATGTGTAACTTTACGAGAAATGTATCTATATGCTCTACAACGGACCAAACAAGTTTTAGTTTTAAAATGTTTTATTGTCTTCTTAAAAATTCATAAAAAATTATTGAAAAAAACAAAAAAGTGCATGATGGGAGAGCTAGCTTAACGATACAGCAGGGCAATGATCAAACAATAACAACTTTGACACTAGGGTGGCGCCATGCATAAATGAGAATGACATATCATGAGATGAATGTACACTACAGACCAAACCCAACATGGGCAAGATGACAGGATGTCACAGCATACTCCCCGCTGAAATCCTGGATTTCAATACATATAAGACCAACATGATGTAAATGTCCTTTGGTTAGAAGATGATTCTGAACCGTTGCAACCAAAAATGCAAATAACAAAAACAACAATAAAGGGAAAACGGCTGATCAGGAAACAGTTCAATGGTGGATAATCGCTTGCATCAAGCGATGTTGCACTGGATAGTTCTGGGTTGAATGAGTCAAGTACGATGCATTGTCCTTTCCGCTTGACTATTCCTCAATGGTATCAGCGGACAGTCTCACAAAGATGCCTAATGAAGTCTTGGAGACTCTGATGGTGGTGTAACTTCCACCTTACGAAACCCTTACCATCCCACTGGAAAGATTTAGAGATGAACCCAATGGGCCAAGAATTCCTTTCCCACTTCTGGTCCTTCATCAGGGACAAGATCTCCCACTTGCAAGTTGGTTTGACCTGCTGCTGCCACTTTCTTCGTCCTTGAAGAAGAAGCCCAATACTACCTTTTCCATATGTTCCCGAAGCAATTGGGCCACATGGCGGAAAGTTTCACCGTTTGATAGATGTTAAAGCTGACCTTCAGGTGAACTTGGAAACAGATCAAGTTTCTGAGTGAAGGAGAGTTGCTGGAGTGAGAAGAACAGGAGATTCAGGGTCTGTAGATAAAGGGGACAGAGGTCTGGAGTTGACAATAGCGGTACGGACACCTCAGCCAAGGAAGGTAGTTAGGTTTAGGGGTGAGCCTTGAGGAGTTTCAGTCTCGGAACCTGGAGTCCAATATCTACGGGATGATGCCTATCATTCTTTCCCATGAAACCCCCATATGAGATGGCAGTGTGGAGGGTTAAAGGACCACGTACAACGTTTCGGCCAGTAATTTGGAAATGGTTAGAATCCATCTGCAATTCTCGGCAGGCACCTGTAAAGGTGTCCCACAGTCGGATTCTCAGTTGCTTTGAATGGTCCTCTGCAATGGTGCGTACAAGTTTTAGCCATCTGAAATCGATCAACAGCGATGATAGTAGCATGGGACCTACTTTCAGACTTTGTAATGAGGTACTCACTTCAGGATGTATTCAGGATCATTATAGATCGTGGAGATGAAGACGTCTTCCTCAGATGCTTTCTATTCCTTTAGCGAGAAACTATGGACCTGTCACCAGCGACTGGCAATAAAAGCGACTAACAGACGATGGACCGGGTATAGCACAATCTGCAGGCGTTGAAGGTAGAGGACACATAGTGCATTGTTCAGTGGTGGAGATTTCGATCTTTCTATAAAGGACCAAAATGTGATTTTAATCTACGGCTTGGTCCTTAACGTCGTTGCACGGAGATGAATCTGGATAATGCTTGTTCTTGTTGCTAGGAGCTTGGCTCTTTTAGCACGAAAGGGTAAGTGCAACCAATGGTTTTAGATTGATCCTTTGAAGCATTCACTGTCCATTATTTTGATAAACTCTTTCTCTTTAGGACGAAAACTACTCTTTGTCATCTGTGTCGTGCGAAACACTGGATCCTTAAGTCATTCATAAGGGGTACGAATGATGTGGTGCTTTATAGAAGGTTAGAAAGATGACGCCTGCTACATCGTAATGATGAGGACCTGGCCTAAAGTGAGTTGTGTGACATGATTGAGCACAAAGGTTTTAAAGGAGTCACTTGAGATGGATAAGTTCTTATGCTGAACCCACAGTTGCCAATGATACCAGCCTAGATCAAGTCTTTGTGCATATTGGGGCATCATCTGGGCCATTGAAGTGTTTGACGTACCTTATGAACTCAGAATGTCTTCAAAGCAAGAGAAGGATGTCAGGCATTCAAGTATATAGGATGGATCTCTTTAGGCCAGGTGTCATCAAGTGGATGATGATAAGCAGACTTCGGGAGAGTAGGAATTCCTCTTTAATAATGTATTGGTCCACATTCAATTAACGTTGGAGGGAATGTGGTATTCCTTAATTGGAGAACTGAATGTATCCCCAGTGGCTCTCTTCTGACGAGGGTCTGTACTAGTCCAAGAACAAGTGTTAAGGTGTGATGAATTGCTTCCCCTTTATACCGAAGGTCTCAAAGAACTTGGGTTGTGCTAGAGACCTGTGCTTTGTTAGTCTATATGGCAACATCCTGATGGCGCTGTCAGGTTGGCCCTTCTGGGTAGACACTCACCAGAACACTTTGGCACAGCACTTGGAAACATTTTCCTGCACACACTTCCATGAGAGGAGGAGACAGTGTAGTCGCTGGAACTGAGCTGGTGGCTACCGCCATGCCGGTGACGGCTAGATGCCTGCTTGAATTTGTTGGGATGTCAGGAGAAGGTGGAGATGCATGGCTACAACATGTTTTGTCAATACCCGAATTCAGTACACCTTGATGACAGCCTTCAGTCTTTAGCGAAATGGTTTGAAGAAGAAGCAAACACTGGTTAACATACTCCTAGTTCCTTGAGCATGTCTTGCGTTATTGCCAAAGTACTTTGCCCTAAGCCCACGACATATTCAGTGGATGAGTCTTTTGTGTATGGGGGACATACGGTTAGGGTCTTGTCTTATGACCCGAGCCATCATGTTAGTGTTGCGGATGCCGTCAGTGGTTAGGCTGTCTCCAACAGACACTGTTCATCTTAAGTCTTACGTTTGCTTGTTTGGTGGTTCCATACCTGAGCTGATGATGAAAGTGGTAGAGGAGATTCTTGAAGTCAAAGCGGGATCCATTTTCTTCCGAGCTGGCGATGATGAAATCTGGAAAGAGGAGAAGGGTGGAAAAAAGACACATTGTGTTCTCTTTTGTACCTGGAGCCAGATGTGCCCATTTTCTTGGATGCCATATGGTAGTAGCTTGGGCACTATGGGGTTAACACCATGAGCCGTATCAGTTAACTCCCAGTCCTGACAGGACGGGGATAGTTTTTGCTAACTCAATTCCGTTAATAGGTCGCTTAGGTCTTGAAGCTTGCGGTTGTTTGTGGTGATCTTTGGGAAGTATGAAGTTCTTAAAAAGGCACTTTCTATGGATAAGAACTGCCATAAGTCGCTCAGCTTTCCCATGCTGCAGCAAGCCCTCCTGTGAGTGGCCCGTATGAAACTGATTAAATGTCTTTACACGTCTGCAAGAATCTGGGCCTAGCCAGTTAACTAGCAGTCAAGTGTCCTGGCAGTGGGTTAAGATCAGTGATTACTGCTTCCAAAGGTGGATTCCAGGCTCTATGTTTCAGAAATGTCGTCAAAATTTTTGAGAGGAGAATAATGTTTACAGTTCTTGCGCATCATATAATTGGCAAAGTCCGACATATCGGATCTCCCACCTTGTGTCACCAGATTACCTTGCACTATCCCTGGGCCTGTAGACTCTCTGCATAGGGGGCTGAGATGAGTCAAGATGAAACTGACGCGGAGCATACGGGGTTAAGTGGCGATTGAGTCTAAGGATGATCCACTCGCGTGATGCTAGGAATTACCTTGTTGCGTAGTGGCGTCATTGATACTTCACAGGCATTGGCTGGTGGTAGGTTTGAAATTGGATGGAGGATGATTGTTTTAGCAATAGTTGGCCAGTGCGGGATCTGGGACTAATGCTTGCTCAAGAAACCTTTAGCTGGCTAAGGCGGCTCTGATGCCTCCTATTCCATTGGAGAATTTTCAGCTTGGGCTTCTGCCTCCGCTGTCTTTCCATTTCTGCTATTCTTGGAAATGACTTCTGACATAGCTTCCTCTGCATCAGCCGGATTCTCTAAGCTTGTAGTGTATGCAGACCTACTGGAGCGGCGGTCTGGAAGATGATAGTGTATGGTTGGTTAAAGTCTTACTTCTTGCAAGTGTTGCAATGCAAGTTCTGCCTTATTTTGGCATCTTTCACTTATGGTATCTGTGTATTAAGTAAAGTCTCCTCTCTTGGCTAAGCTCTGCTGTGGCCATCATCAAAATTCGGTGTTATCAGGAATGTGATGGACTTTGCCGACAGTGTGGTAGCGATCATAGGTGGTAGATACGCGATTTAGTTGTACTTAATTTGGCTGCGGGTCACTGTCATAGCGTGATTGTGCGATGGCTGCTACAACAGTGTTCAATCTTTGCCATAAAATCATCAAGGTTATCAAAGAACTATTCCTTAAATTACTTCAAAGTTCCTCTGATCGTTTGTGTGGGTTTGTAACACGTTTAGATCGTTACCATTTGTTCTCCTTGAACACGAGCTCTGTATTTGCCACATCTGTGGGTCTGGTAACATGGTGCACTTTGCTCGGTGCAGTGACAGAGGATTTCTAGGCTTTTAGACAGGTAATCCTTGTCAATGTGGTACGTCTCTTAAGATGGGGTTGCAGCTTGTTCACAATGGTGAGGAAGCCACGTGCTGCTAAGATGGTGGGCAGCTATTGCTTGATTGCGATATGTGTGGATCTTGCAGGAACTGCAGATTCAGCTGTGTTTTGACATTCTGCCACAGATATACGCTGGAGAAGAGCCCTGATAGGTTGTTGAGTGCAGGTCTCCGTAGAAACTGGCTGGTAGATGTAGAACTCACTGACAGTCATTCACAGGTTGCCATTTGCCTGAAGGGAGGAGGCAATGGATGTGCTTTAGGTTTTCAGTTAATGCCTTTACCTTAGAAAATGACCAGCCATGCGGTCAAAAAACATTGTATACACAGGGAGGATGAACATGTCTGCTACAGTCACAAATGGAGGACACGCCATGAACGAAGGGAGGAAAGTGATGTCACAGAAAAGAGGAGGAGAAGCAACTGGGCACAAAGGCCTGATGGGATAGCTAGCTAAAGATACAGCAGGCAAATGATCAAACAATAAAAAACTTTGAACACAGTGGCACAGGCATAACATGAGAATGACATATCATGCAGATGACTTAACATATGTCTACTTTACATTTTCATAATTTTTGAAATGTCTGGATAACATATTGTGATGTCAAGCAGGTTACAAATTAAACATAGGTTTTCCGTATTTTCAGAATTGACTATTTTGGGGATAAATTCTGTTTTGAATGAAATTTTACATATTCAACATAAAAAAAACCCTATATAACCAACCCATTTTCAAATCTGCACCCCTCAAGCTATCAGAAACAGCTTTTAGGAAGATTGTTAACCCCTTGAGATCTTCGTAGTAATTGAATCAAAATGGAGGTGAAATTTAGAATGGTCAAATTTTGTCGGTTATACGTTCATTTAGCCCTAAATTTTACACATTTCCAAAAGATTAAAAGAGAAAACCCACCATACAATTTATTATGCAATTTCTCCTGAGAATAGAGACCCCCCCCCCCCCACATGTGGCCTTGACTTGTTCTATGGGCGCACGGCGAGGTGCAGGAGGTAGGGAGCGCCCTGCAGCTGCCAGGATTTTAGTTTCCTCATTGGCTCCTTTTGTAGGCTATAACATTTTTAGCGTTATTGGGGCCATGTGATGGCATTTTTTTTTGCAGGATGAGATGATTTTTCTAGTGTTACCATTTTGTGGTCGGTATCCCCTATTGTATGTCACAGAAAGAGGAGGAGAAACTGGGCAAAAGTGCATGATGGGAGGCGCATGCGCGCGGCGCTCGAGACGGCAGCAGGCGAGTAGAGCTCCGCGCCTCTTCAGACCGCAAGCAGCTATTATAAGCAACTCTCAGCACTTACCCTCTACACAGCTCACCGGGAGACGTGGGAAGACAGCGGGCTGCCCGTGATGGCTAAAGGCAATCAAAAAAAGACGGGAGCTCCAGTGAAATCGGCTCCGGAGCCCACCCAGGATTTCCCGCCGCCGCCATCTTTGGTGGAAGACGCAGGCTCACACGCGGCGCCATCTTCCCCTCAGCTATATGAGGATATGGCGAACCTTCCTGAGGGAACTCCAGCTATAACCACACCAGATCCTTCTCAGGGGAGTCTTAGAGCTTCACAGGATTCACAAGGAGCAATGGACAAAGCCATGGCTGAAATTGCCTTCAGTCAGCAAAGCTCAGCGGCCTCCACTGACTCAGAACAACCTGAGGTATGTCAAGGAGACTATCACTACTCTGGGGATAAGCAACTCATTGGGAAATTTTCTCAATTGCTTCAACACGAATTAGGCAAAGCCTGTAATAAAATTACCTCAGATATAAAAGAGGACTTTCAAATGTTGGGCAACCGAATTGATTCTATTGAAACTAAAGTGGACTCGACAGTAGCTCACATTAACCAACATTCGGCAGCCATTTCAGATATTCATAGTCAATTAGAGGACGCATGGTCCAAAATTGAGGATTTAGAGAATTTTAGAATTAGGGGCCTCCCAGAGTCAGTGGTTGATTTGGAACACCGCTTAACCCCTGCTGCATCACCCTGCATTAACCCCCAGCAGCCTTATACTCCGGTGCGCCTTATAGGCCGAAAAATACGGTATTCAACAATTTACTATGTTCCTTAGTTACTGTACAGGTTCCCCAGTGCTCCTCTTATTAATAATAATATGCAGTCTATGGAGATGGCAATGTAGCAAATAAGAAATGGCAATTACTATCTTGTGACAAAAAGAAGCAGATGAAAATTGACAATACATGGCATATTTTATTACTGTGGTACCTACATAGGTAGCACAGGTTAAGATAACATGACTGGCTTACCCATTAACCAGACATAATAACCCAGCCTATGTTATATATAAGTATACAGGAAAGCACTTATATTTTTGAGTTAACACATTTTACAGTGCTACATCTGTACATTGCAAACAATAAGTATAGAAGTGGGAGGAAGTAACTAGAAAACCCCAATATCTACAAAGTCAATGCCTTGCAACTCTTACCAACAACTTTTTTCTCAGTTATGTAGCTTATAAACCATAACATTTTTGTTATCAATCTTTTAAGTTTCAGTAGTGTGGTAGAAAGCACCAGATAAAGTTCGAAAAGGCTAAGGGGGGAATTTATTAGCACACTTGCACAAGAATTCTGGTGGTGTTGTGCCCAAAATGTTAAAAAGGCCCTGCATCACATTTATCAAGGCTTTTACACCTTTTTTGGCACTTTTTTGACTAAGGGGGTTTGTCCTTTGGAAAATAGGTGTCACCTTGTGGGAAAGAGAAGTGTTCAATGGGAAATCATCCATGTGATAAAAATTTAGATACACAGTTTGGGTATTAATTTCCCCATTATAGGTTTTAGAATGCAATAAACATAAAAAAGGTCAGGAATGTTTCTATTTTGTTGTAATGTCCCCTGCTTTGTTCCATATGCTGAGCCAAGTGATTCCATTCAGACTCCATAAAATCTTCTTTGTATTATGGTCTATCAGGTGGGCAACGTGTCTGTGGATATGAAGACTAGAGAAACCAGATGATGTCACATTCTGCTTATTTCTGCTCTCCAACTGCAGCTACAGTTCAAAAACCTGAACACCAGCACAGTGTCCTACTTGTGTAAATGGAGTTCTGGGTTTTGTAGTTAATTAGAGCATTGCTACAGCCATATAGTTTGTGGAGGAGAAGGATAAAATTCAACTGAGATCAAGATAGTGTATGACTAAATAAAATGAAATAGAGTGAAAAGGTTGTAGGGGTTAAAGTGTATTACTAGCATAAGCTAGTAATATGTTTTTTCAACAGAATAGAACTAAGAGTTCTTCTTTAAGTAGGAAGCATATAAAGCTCTGACATCTTAATAAATAATACTGTGTAAAGTTCACATACAATAGTAGTAATTCTTCTATGCGTACAATTAACTTGTGCGCGTGAGGTTTACATGGAAAAAAAAATCTAGTTCAGGTCAACTCTTTACCATCAAGTTCTTACTGTCTTTCATAGAAAAAACCTAAATAATGTAAGAACAGAACAGCAGTTTGCTAATTCAGAGGGAACTGGTGCTATGGTAACATAATGAGAATTCAACAAAGAAAAATAACATAAAACAGTTATATAAAAATAAAAAAAACTTTAAGCTTTATACATCAAGAATAGTTTTTACTGTGCAATATTCAACAAAACCTTACTTTCAGATTTCGTACAATTGAGCTAAAACATTTCTTAAAATAAATATAAAATATATAAAGGATTTACATTAACAGTTCAAAAATTTACATTTCAAAACTCCTCTACAGAACTACAATGCAAATACCATGCTTTACATAAATGCCAAGAACAGACCTTAAAACAGTTATTGCCTTACCCGAAGACTTACAAACCTGAGGGAAATTAAACTATAGGTTGAATTGGGAGGGAGAGTTGGAAAAGAAACTTTTTTTTAACACAAGTAACTCTAAGCAATGAGGTAGTCATGTACACATTACATAAATTAAAACCCCAAAAAAGATTAACTGTGAAGATAAACCAATGCTTCTGTTATGAATCATTAACAAATATGTAAATGTAGCTCTTTCCTCTCAGATTGTTGATACAAAACAATCTGCTCTAGTCTAGACTGCCCATGTGTATAGGGTTTTAAAATAATGGAAATAATGGAAAAGGTTGATTTGGGAATAGAGATACAATTACAAATCTAGAATCATGTGGGGGTTACTCAGAGCTGCTGGGTCGTAACCACCACAGCTCTATTTCAACATCAGCCCTAACAGGGGATGGTTTTACCAGGGCCGATTCTACCCTATTTGCTGCCTGAGGCAATAACTGAAATGCCCTCCCCCCCCCATATTAATATATTATACATCACTCTCTTCATCAATTGAAGTGCACCCCTCATTTAAGTATTATTCTCTTCAAAGGTTGTGAAGGGAGAGGCGCATGCGCGCGGCGCTCGAGACGGCAGCAGGCGAGTAGAGCTCCGCGCCTCTTCAGACCGCAAGCAGCTACTATAAGCAACTCTCAGCACTTACCCTCTACACAGCTCACCGGGAGACGTGGGAAGACAGCGGGCTGCCCGTGATGGCTAAAGGCAATCAAAAAAAGACGGGAGCTCCAGTGAAATCGGCTCCGGAGCCTACCCAGGATTTCCCGCCGCCGCCATCTTTGGTGGAAGACGCAGGCTCACACGCGGCGCCATCTTCCCCTCAGCTATATGAGGAGATGGCGAATCTGCCTGAGGGAACTCCAGCTATAACCACACCAGATCCTTCTCAGGGGAGTCTTAGAGCTTCACAGGATTCACAAGGAGCAATGGACAAAGCCATGGCTGAAATTGCCTTCAGTCAGCAAAGCTCAGCGGCCTCCACTGACTCAGAACAACCTGAGGTATGTCAAGGAGACTATCACTACTCTGGGGATAAGCAACTCATAGGGAAATTTTCTCAATTGCTTCAACACGAATTAGGCAAAGCCTGTAATAAAATTACCTCAGATATAAAAGAGGACTTTCAAATGTTGGGCAACCGAATTGATTCTATTGAAACTAAAGTGGACTCGACAGTAGCTCACATTAACCAACACTCGGCAGCCATTTCAGATATTCATAGTCAATTAGAAGACGCATGGTCCAAAATTGAGGACTTAGAGAACAGGTCCCGCAGAGAAAATTTTAGAATTAGGGGCCTCCCAGAGTCAGTGGTTGATTTGGAACAATTTGTGCACGATATATTTAAGAAAATATTACCCGATCTTCCAGAGAGATACTACGAAGTGGACAGGGTTCATAGAGCCCTTACTGCTCCTAGAGCAGATGGCATACCCCGGGACATAGTGGTTAAGCCCCATTTTTTCTCTGCTAAAGAACAGCTTATGAAAGCAGCAAGAGGAACTGAATCCTTACATGTCCGGGACTTTGATATACAAATTTTCACTGATTTAGCACCCCGCACTATACAAAGAAGAAGGAATTTAAAGCCACTACTTCAGGTCTTGCGCTCACAGGACATTAAATATAGGTGGGCTTTCCCGTTCAGATTGATGTTTTACTACCACAACAAATTGCACCAGTTTGCATCTTTACAGGAGGGAGAGGAAGTCTTGACCGAACTGGGACTGTTGCAAAAGGAATATGGACGTATGGAACTGCGATCCTCCCAGAAATCCATCACTACTCGACCGCCTCGAAAGACTGCGCCTCTTTCTCCAATATGGAAGAGAAAATTGCCGACAACCTGAGGTTTCACTTTACCATAACTTGCTGATAGTCAGTCATTGTGACGAAGATAGCCTATTACTGTTGATGTTTCTTTTTCAAATAACAAAATTGTTCATTCGTTTTGATGTAGAATGAGGGTTAAGAGGATACCTTTGCTGCCTTAGGTCTGGGAGGTTGTCGCTTGGCCTCCCCTGAATTTGTGACCCGCCCTGGTAGTTAGCTGGTCTGCTACCGGGACGGTTCAGAATTCTACTTTGGGGTCATGGTATTTGATCATGATCCTACATTGATAAAGAGAGTTAATGTTTTTTTGGTTTTGTACATGTTAAATTTTCTTTTACCTTTATTGTATGATGTTCCCCATTCCCTTAGATTCCTTTCCCCCCCTGGCCTGGATTTAAGTGAGAGTGAAGGTAAGCCCAGAGTACAACAAGATGATGATGGCTGCTGAAAATTTTACATCTACCCAGACGTTTAAACTAATTTCTCATAATGTACAGGGTCTTAATTCTCCGATTAAAAGGAGAGCGGCCTTTAAATTATTTCATTCTATGCACAGTGATGTAATTTTCCTTCAGGAATTACATTTCTCTACCACATCCTGTCCCAGATACATGCACCATCATTATCCATTGTTCTACTTGGCGCTGTCATCAGAAAAAAAGAGAGGAGTGGGCATATTTTTCTCCAAAAAGGTTCCATTCTCGTTGGAACATATGATTTGTGATCCCAATGGCAGGTATATATTCATTTCTGGTTCGATCCAGGGAGCCCCGGTTACTTTTATAAATTACTATGCACCGAATGAAGGCCAACTGAAATTTTTTTCTCAAATGTTTAAAGATTTAGCTCCTCACTTTAAAGGGAGCGTATTTGTAGGTGGGGACTCTAATCTAGCATTGGATCATACTTTAGACAAGTCACATACCTCTAGTTCTACATTGCGCCCACCACCTAAACAGGGGCTGAGCTTAGCTAAGCTTTTACATTCTTTTGACCTGATAGATGCATGGAGGACCAAAAATTTGTCAGCTAGGGACTACACTTATTTTTCGGCGGCTCATGCCACTTATTCAAGAATTGATCATGTCTTTATTCAGTCACATCTTACTTTCCATCTGCTTTCTGCCAAAATAATCCCTATATCATGGTCTGACCATGATGCGATTTCACTGACTTTAGAGTCTCTTTGGTTAAGACCCCCAAGTTCACCTTGGAGACTTAATGAATCATTGCTTACAAATCCGGTAATAGCAGACCGAATAGAAGAGGCTATAAAGGCATATTATATAGAAGAACAAAGAGTTCCTACTTCATCAGCTGCAAGTTGGGAGGGACATAAGGTCTTAATTAGAGGCTTACTTATGCAATCGGCTTCTAGATTGAGGAAGCAGAGGGATAAATTGAGAAAGGAACTGGAAAGGAAATATTATTCTCTACTGACTTACCATAAAGAGAACCCTGATAAAGACCTTAAGGCCCAAATTGAGGAGGCGAGGACGGAACTTAATTTGTGTCTTACTTCTGATGCGGAGCGCAGTATCAGATGGTCCAAATTTAAATTTTTTTCTCAAAGTGATAAAACCGGTACTTTACTAGCCCGTAGGCTAACCCCCCGCCCCCAAACCTTTTCTATTCCTAAAATTCGGAAGACAGATGGTAAATTAACCCAAAATCCAAAAGAAGTATTGGAAATTTTCGCAAATTATTATAAAGAGCTTTACAGTCAGGAAATTCTTTGTCGGTCTCCTGACCGTCTATTCGCAGATATTCAACTTCCAGTACTAAGTGATTCACACAAAGACCTGGTCGATGCCCCCTTCACCTATGAGGAGGTGCTGAAAGCTATAAAATCGCTTAAACCATCTAAATGTCCAGGTCCGGATGGATTCTCAAATTTTTATTACAAGAAATTTTCTGATTTATTGGTGCCTCACTTAGTACAATACTTTAATTCTATTAGAGAGGGATCGCTTCCCTTCCCGGGAGCCCTAGCGGCTCATATTTCTCTAATACCAAAGCCAGAGAAAGATAGCACTAACTGCCAGAATTATAGGCCAATATCGCTGATTAATAATGATGTGAAAATCCTTACAAAAATCCTGGCCACAAGAATTAACACTTTTTTGGAGGGATATATCCATCCTGATCAGGTGGGTTTTGTACCCCACAGACAGGCAGCAGACCAAACCCGGAGAGTGATAGATTTGATCTCCCTGGTTCACGCTAAGTGGGATAACACTCCACCAAAACAGGCTATGTGTTTGGCTATTGATATCCATAAAGCATTTGATTCCCTCCAATGGGATTATCTTTTTTATATACTCAAGCGTTGGGGTTTCGGGCAAAAGTTTATAACAATATTGTCTAGCTTGTACTCCGCACCAACTGCAGAAGTTAATATTAAGGGGTTCATGTCAGATCGCATAAAGATCAAATGTGGAACTAGACAGGGATGTCCCCTTTCTCCCATTCTTTTTATACTAGCCATTGAGCCCTTAGCCCATTTGGTTAGGATAAACTGCAATATTAAGGGAATTGGAGTGGGAGGTAGGGAACATAAGTGCGCCTTGTTCGCGGACGATATTTTATTTATGATAACATCCCCTTTAACTACGCTACCAAATCTGTATCGGGTTCTGGATAGGTTTGGTTCCCTTTCAGGCCTCAAGATTAACCATGACAAATCAGTAGCCCTAAATTTAACTATCCCCACTCACATGGCTAAATTAATACAACTAAATTTTCAGATGCGCTGGAGGGAAGACAAAATCTCCTATTTAGGGGTCAATTTGACGTCAAATTTCACCAAGTTATTTGAAGCGAATTTCAAACCATTATATAACAAATTTTTAGATGAGCTGAGAGTCTGGTCCTCCTTGCAGATATCATGGCTCGGTCGCATTGCGGCATTAAAGATGACTTTGTTACCTCGCCTGCTTTATTTTTTTCGTACTATACCTATCGATATTCCAGGATTATATTTAAAGAATCTCCAATCTACGTTTAATAAATTTATATGGGGACAAAAACGTAGTAGGATAGTGCAAACCACTATGTATACCCCAAGAATAGATGGGGGACTAGGGGTTCCAAATGTTACAAAATATTATTATGCAGCTAGACTAGCTCCATTGGTTGTCCTACACAGAGGGTCTAGACTCCCTTTATGGGGTTTTATTGAACAAACGGCATGCTCCCCGACTCCTATAGATCTATTACCTTGGATGGCGCCTAAGGACAGACCGGCTATAATGTGCCCACTCCTCTCTTCTAACTTAGCAATTTGGGATAGGTTGAAGCGAAGATTTAAGATGGTTTCTTTTCATACGCCAGCTGCAAGGCTTTTCTCCAATCCAAGCTTCACTCCGGGCTTAACACCATCAGCCTTTCAATGGTGGTTAGACAAAGGCCTATATAGAATCGCTGACTTTATCGATAGGCTGGGAATACGGTCTGTGTCGTACTTTCGCTCTACACATAATTTTCCTGATACAGAATTGTTTAGATTTTCCCAAATTACACATTTTTTACAATCACTTACGAAAGTAACTCCTGATATAAGTCTTAGAACAATGTTTGAAACACTCTGTTTACATAATAACACGGGGAGAGGAATTTTATCCCAAATATATACTACGATGGTTTCTTCTGTCAATAAACTTCCTTATATGCTAGAGTGGGAAAAGGATCTTGCTATCAACCTAACAATGAGAGAGTGGCAAGACATGGCAGAGCGCACCTTTAAGATTTCGATAAATGCTAATTTAGTGGAGGCAAACTTTAAAGTTTTTTCACGATGGTACATGGTACCCTCTCGCCTGTCAAAAATTTTTCCTACGGTATCATCTCAATGTTTTAGAGGGTGCGGAATGGAGGGCACTCATGCTCACATATGGTGGCATTGTCCTAAGGTTAAGCGGTTCTGGAGACGCATATTTAATATGTTATATTCCATAACGCAAATAAATCTTAAGCTCTCTCCTGTGTACGCACTTCTGAATGGGACAATACCAGACCTCTCGATTGCACAACATAGATTTACTTCTAATCTTTTCTTAGCAGCTAAGATCGCAATAGCAACCTCGTGGAAAAAAGCTGTTGTTCCATTGCATTTGGTAAAATCTAAGCTAAATTGGATTATGATTAACGATAAGTTGTTCAGTATGTTACATGATAAAGAAGCGATCTTTAAAAAAATTTGGCAAGACTGGATCACATATTCCTCTACTGAATGAGTAGTGTTTCTGGTATTTTAGGCCCTTCTTTGGACTCTCACCCCAGGCCAGGGGTACCCAATCTCCCTTCCCTTCCTTCCGTCTAACCCCCCCACATTATGATTCTTTTATTTTTGGTTTTACTGTATTGTCAGAAAGATTTATATGTATTAGAGAGCCTCAGCTTAGGAGATTTTTACTGAGCTATTTAAGCTAATTATAAGACTATACATATTGTGTACTTTACGAGAAATGTATCTATATTGCTATACAACTGACAAACAAAGTTTTATGTTTTTAAAATGTTTTATTGTCTTAAAAAATTCAATAAAAATTATTGAAAACAAATCTGACGTGGGTGTGTGGGAGGGGACTTCCAAATTTTGTCTAAGCCTGTGGATTTCCTAGCCGCGTTTTTAGGAGGCATTTTCCTGATCCTCAACACTAACTCTTTAACTACTTTTCAAATATAAAGCCCCAGAAAATTGCTTGTAGTTTACCCCCAGACTTCGTTTTGTAAACCGTTCCTGCTCTGTAAGAGCTTCGCATCAAATTATGACTTCCTGTCTACCCAAATGTATACAGGTAATATCACATTCAGATTTTTCAAACAAACAGTTTCCCTGAAAAGCAACCAAAGATACCCCAGATTGCCCCAGCAATGGCCCCTATGGGTTCAGATATAAAGCCCCAGAGTGCTGTTTACAAACAGAAAACAATTCGTATTGTAAGTTGTTCTTGCTCTAAAGGAGCTACCAATCAGATTGTAACTTCTGGGTTTACCCAAATTTGTGAATTGTTACATATAAAGACAAATCATTTTTTTTTAATTATTCACACACTTCACAGAAAAAAAATGGGTAGCCATACAAAGTATACTGAGTCCTTATCACAGCTTATCACAAAAAAAAAATTTTCAGGATGCAGGCTGTTTTGTGGAGTAATTTCCCGTAATGGATATTTCAGACCGTATTTCCACACAGACTTTATAGCTTCACTTTTGCAGGCTCCTTTTACCCCAATAAGGGAGACAAAACATGAATCAAGAAAGTGCATTAGTTCTCATACATGCAAAAAAAAGAGAGTCTCACCACCCTTGGGTCTTCTGAAGCGTTCCAGGACAAATGGGTTCCTCAGGTAGGTTACTAAAGATATAGTCCTCTATTCCAGTGGGTTGCCGTGCTCTGTACCTTCCTCCGTCACCCGTTATTAATCCTCAGGTCCCGCCCGCTTGCAGCTCCCGCCGCGAGCAGGACCTCCAATCCAAAAGATGAAGCGGGTAACCTGTTGACTTTCTTGGGGCAAATGACAGCGGAAGAAGTCCCCCCCCCCCCCGTCTCTCTCACACGCCGACGGTCAATGCTCCAGGGCTGATGCCTAGCTCGCGGAGTTTCCGCGTGTAGCGATCTCCCGCCTGACCGGGAGGAGATGTCCTCAGGAAGGAAGCGGCAGTGACGCGAGACTCACATCACGTCCGTCTTGCGTCCCCAATCATCAGATTTTTTTTTTGATCATTAATGTACACTCTGAAGCCCATCAGTAATGTAGACGTATCTCAGGATCGTTGTCAGGATCTTGCAGACTGAAGACGTCTTCATCAGATGCTTTTTTATTCTCCTTCAGCAAGAACTCTGGACCTGTCAACCAAGAAGACTTGGCAAAGGCGCTAACAGATGATGGTCTGGTAGCACAATCTGCAGGGTTGAGGTTAGATGACACATAGTGCCATTGTTCAGTGTTGGAGGATTTTCTAATCCTTTCTATGAAGGCCACAAAGTGATTTTTCATCTCAGGCTTGTTCCTTAACGTACATTGCAAGGAGATGAATCTGGATAATGCTTGTTCCTTGTTGTTAGGAAGATTGGCTCTTTTAGCCCGAAAGGGTAAGGGTGCAACCCAATGGTTAGATTGATCCTTGAAGCATTCACTGTCCATTAATTTGATAAACTCTTTATCTTCTATGGCCGAAGCTACTCTGTTGTCATCTTGTGTTGTGCGAAACACTGATCCTCCTAAGTCATCATAAGGTGTAAGAATGATGTCTGGTGCCTTATAGAAGTTAGAAAGATGCGCCTTTACCTCGTAATGATGAGGACATGGCCTAAAGTGAGTTGTGTGACCATTATTGAGCACAAAGGTTTTAAAGGAGTTCACTTGAGATGGCCTAAGATTCTTATCTGAACACACATTGCCAATGATTACCCAGCCTAGATCAAGTCTTTGTGCATATGATTCACTGTCCATTATTTTGATAAACTCTTTATCTTCTATGGACGAAACTACTCTGTTGTCATCTTGTGTCGTGCGAAACACTGATCCTCCTAAGTCATCATAAGGTGTAAGAATGATGTCTGGTGCCTTATAGAAGTTAGAAAGATGCGCCTTTACCTCGTAATGATGAGGACATGGCCTAAAGTGAGTTGTGTGACCATTATTGAGCACAAAGGTTTTAAAGGAGTTCACTTGAGATGGCCTAAGATTCTTATCTGAACACACATTGCCAATGATTACCCAGCCTAGATCAAGTCTTTGTGCATATGGGGCATCATCTGGGCCATTGCATTGTTGACGTACCTTATGAACTCTCAGAATGTCTCTCCCAAGCAAGAGAAGGATGTCAGCATTCAAGTCCATCGGATGGATCTCTTTAGCCAGGTGTCTCAAGTGGGAATGATGATAAGCAGCTTCGGGAGTAGGAATTTCCTCTTTATCATCAGGTATCTGGTCACATTCAATTAACGTTGGTAGGGATATGTGGATATTCCTGTTAATTGGAGAAATAATGTATCCAGTGGCTCTTCTGCCGAGGGTCTGTACTCGTCCAGAACAAGTGTTAAGGGTGTATGGAATTGCTTCTCCCTTTATACCGAAGGTCTCAAAGAACTTGGGTTTTGCTAGAGACCTGTTGCTTTGTTCGTCTATTATGGCATACATCCTGATGGCGCTTTCAGGTTGCCCTTCTGGGTAGACACTCACCAGACACACTTTGGCACAGCACTTGGAACCATTTTCCTTGCCACATACTTCCATGCAGGAGGAGGACACAGTGGTGGTAGCTGAAACTTGAGTTGGTGGCTCCCCGCCATGCACTGTGAGGGCCTTAGATGCTGCTTGAATTTGTGGGTTGTCAGGAGAAGGGGTAGGATGCATGGCTACAACATGTTTGTCACTACCGCATTCAGTACACTTGATGACAGCCTTACAGTCTTTAGCGAAATGGTTTGAAGAAGCACAACACTTGTAACATACTCCTAGTTCCTTGAGCATGTCTCTGCGTTCTTGCAAAGTCTTTGCCCTAAGCCCACGACATTCTTTCAGTGGATGAGGTCTTTTGTGTATGGGGCACATACGGTTAGGGTCTTTGTCTTTATGGACCGGAGCATCATGTCTAGTGTTGCAGGATGCAGTCAGTGGTACGTCTGTCTTCCTAACAGACACTGTTCCTCTTAAGTCTCTACGTTTGCTTGTTTGGTTTTCATACCTTGAGCATGATGATGAAGCTGGTAGAGTAGATTCTGTGAAGTCAAAGCTGGGATCATTCTTCTTCCGAGCTTGGTCGCTGATGAATCTGGAAAAGTAGGAGAAGGGTGGAAAAGACACATTGTGTTCTCTTTTGTACCTGGAGCCCAGATGTGCCCATTTTTCTTGCATGCCATATGGTAGCTTGGACACTATTGGGTTAACACCATGAGCCGTATCAAGGTAACTCAGTCCTGACAGACGTGGATCTGTTTTTGCTAACTCCAATTCCTTTAATAGGTCGCTTAGGTCTTGAAGCTTGCGGTTGTCCTTGTTGGTGATCTTTGGGAAGATATGAAGTCTCTTAAATAAGGCACTTTCTATGGCTTCAGAACTGCCATAAGTCTGCTCAAGTCTTTCCCATGCTGCAGCAAGACCTTCCTGTGAGTGGCCCGTATGAACTGCTCTCAATGTCTTTACACGTTCTGCAGAATCTGGGCCTAGCCAGTTAACTAGCAAGTCAAGCTCTTCCTTGGCAGTGAGGTTAAGATCATTGATTACTGCTTCAAAGGTGGATTTCCAGGCTCTATAGTTTTCAGCATGGTCGTCAAATTTTGAGAGACTAATGTTTATCAGTTCTCTGCGCATCATATATCTGGCAAAGTCCGACATATCTGATCTCCCACCTTGTGTCACCAGATTACCTTGCAATATCCCTGGGGCATGTAGATTCTCTGCCATATGGGGCTGAGATGAGTCAAGATGAAATGAGGTAGCATAAGGGTTAAGTGGCGCTTTAGTCTCAGGATGATCCACTCGAGTGATGCTAGAAATTACCTTGTTCTGGGTAGCTGGCGTCATCTGATACTTCACAGGCATGGCTGTGTGGTAGGTTTGAAATTGTGCTGGAGATGATTGTTTTAGCACATAGTTGGCAGTGCGGTCATCTGGGACTAATGCTTGCTCAAGAACCTTTAGCTTGGCTAAGGCGGCTGCTTCCTCCTATTCCATTTGGAGAATTTTCAGTTGGGCTTCTGCCTCCGCTTGTCTTTTCACCATTTCTGCTTCTTTCTTGGCAAATGAACTTCTGACACTAGCTTCCTCTGCATCAGCACGGATTTCTATAAGCTTGTCGTGTAATGCAGACCTACTGGAGCGGGAGGTTCTGGAAGATGATAGTGTATGTTTGGTTAAAGTCTTACTTCTTGCAAGTGTGCAATGCAAAGTTCTGCCTTATTTTTGGCATCTTTCACTATGGTATCCTGTGTATGAAGTAAAGTCTCTCTCTTGGCTAGCTCTGCTGTGGCATCATCAAATTCGGTGTTACTCAGGAATGTGATGTACTTTGCAGACAGCTGCTGGTAGCGATCATAGGTGGTAGATAAGCGATTTAATGTTGTACTTAATTTGGCTGCGTCACTGTCATAGCGTGAGATGGCTGCTACACAGTGTTCAATTCTTTGCCATAAATCATCAAGGTTATCACAGAACTCTTCCTTAATTACTTCAAAGTTCTCTCTGATCTTTTGTGTGGGTTTGGTAACACGTTTAGATCGTACCATTTGTTCCTCCTGGAACACGAGCTCTGTATCTTGCACATCTGTGGGTCTGGTAACATGGTGCACTTTGCTAGGTGCAGTGACAGAGGATTTCATAGAGCCTTTTGTAGACATGTTAATCCTTGTCAATGTGGTACTGTCTCTTTAAGATGGGGTTGCAGCTTGTTCACAATGGTGAGGAAGCCACGTGCTGCTAAGATGGTGGGCAGCTATTTGCTTGCTTGCAGACTATGTGTGGATCTTGCAGGAACTGCAGATTCAGCTGTGTTTTGACTATTCTGCCACAGATATACGCTGGAGAAGACCCTGATAGGTTGTGAGTGCAGTCTCCGTATAAACTGGATGGTAGATAGTAGAACTCACTGACATTCATTCCACAGCGTTGCCATTTGCATGAAGGGAGGATGCAATGGATGTGCTTTAGGTTCAGTTTAATGCCTTTACCTTAGAAATGACATGCCATGCGGTCAAAACACATTGCTACTACACAGTGAGGATGAACATGTCTGCTACAGTCACAAATGGAGGACAGCATGAAGAAGGAGGAAGTGATGTCACAGAAAGAGGAGGAGAAACTGGGCAAAAGTGCATGATGGGATAGCTAGCTTAAAGATACAGCAGGCAAATGATCAAACAATAAAAACTTTGACCACTAGGTGGCACCATGCATAACATGAGAATGAACATATCATTGCAGATTGAATGTACAATACAAGACCAATAACAACATGGGCAATATGACAGGCTGTCACAGCATATTCAGTAATTATTAAATTTTATTTAAGGATTGTTACGGATGCGGGGATACTATATATGTGGGGTTTGTGTTCTGATTTAGACTTTTTTGTGCGTTATATGTCTCTTTGTATGTTATGGAGCTTATGGGCATTTTTATTGATTTATTAATTTTTTATTGAATAACTTTTTTTTTTAACTTTTTTACAATTTCCACCATGGGACTTGAACAAGAAATCATCAGATTGCTTGTTTATGATAATATCCTGCAATACTGATGTATTGCAGGGTATTAGCAGCGTCAGTCTCTGCACATGCATAGGCTGACATTGTGCCTTTAAGATGACGTCACAGATGCCCCTTCGTTGAATCAGCATGGCAGTCCAATTCTTGACATGGAACGTTGGGGTCTAAACAATGGCAAGAAAAGGTGTATGGTGGAAGATGTTATAACTCGTCATCTCCCAGGAATAATCTGTCTTATTGAAACTCATCTAACAGAGCAAACATCAGGATGGCTTAATAAAAAATGGGCATTGACCAGGTTGCATGCGTACGGATCCGTTTTTTCCAGGGGCGTATCCGTCCTAATACATAATAAGGTTGACATTAAGATCCTATCGACCAAAATAGACAAACAGGGCAGGTTTATTTTTATTTTTTGTGACTTATATAACATGCGCTGTATTCTTGCATTTGTTTATATTCCCCCCCCATTCACATATGAAGTTTTGAATCTTTTGATTCGGTTTATATCTGATAAGCCGAATTACCCGATTTTGGTTTTAGGAGACTTCAATGCCTGTATGGACAATTCAAAGGATAGGCTGAATATGAAGGGATCCCAAACTGAGGGAAGGAGAACAGGGCTGAAGGATTTTTGTGAGGAATGGAACCTTAAAGATGTCTGGCGGGTTAAATATCAGGACAAAAAAGCATATTCTTGCGTTAGTCGAACACATTCCACCTTGTCCAGGATTGATTTAGGTCTCGCAAATGATAAATTCTTGGTTTATATCAAGAAGATGAAATATGAATCAATAGTGATCTCGGATCACGCTCCGGTTAATCTGTTAGTTGATGTAGCAGATAGGTTTGAAGGCGGACGGGGTAAACCCTTCCGCCTGAATCCCCACTGGTTAGTAATCCTGGACAATGCGGATAAAATGTCGACACGAATAACTGAATTTTGGCGTCAAAATGGAGGCAGTAGTGACCCATTATTGGTCTGGGACGCGTTGAAGGCATTTATACGAGGGATGTATTACAATGATATTTCATGGGCCAAAAAACAATTTAGGAGGCAGGAGGATTTATTGAGAAAGGAGGTTGGAACGAAGCAAGATCAGGTGGCGGTAGATCCATCGCTACAGAATAGGGACGCATTGTTTAAAGCCCAGACGGATTATAATACTTTTGCCCAGAAGAAGGCACAACATAAAATCTTTTTTTCCGGTCAAAAAAACTTCTCAGAAGGGGGAAAACCGGGGAAACTATTAGCAGCCAGGATCTCCAGGGGCAGTACAAAGGAGGGAATTTTCTGCATCCAAAATCAACAGGGGAGTGTGACTCGGGAACAAGGGGATATATTGGAGGCCTTCAGGCAATTTTATTCCACTATATATCAATCAGAGCTGACCGCCTCGGGGGGTGATCTGGATGACTTCCTCGACGCCATTCCCTTCCCCCGACTCTCAGAGGATAGGGGGCGGGAGTTGGGGGGTCTGGCGTCGGGGGAGGAAATCCGACAAGCCATTGAGGAGGCCCCAATGGATTCTGCACCAGGGCTAGATGGTCTACCATTTGCATTTTATAAATCATTGGGTACCGTGCTGACTCCCATCTTGACTCAAGTTTTTTCTGTAATACTTAAGGAGGGCCGCATTACGAATTCTATGAGGGAAGCTTCCATAGTACTCTTTTTAAAAAAAGGTAAAGACCCCATGGATATGGGGGCCTACAGACCTATTTCTCTTCTCAACTGTGATATAAAAATATTGGCCAAAATTATGGCCTCCAGGTTGAGAGGGGTTATAACAGACCTGGTACATCCAGATCAAAACGGGTTCATTCCGGCAAGAGGAACGGATTATAACCTGCACAGGCTATTCACTGATATACAACTCAGAGAAGGGGGGGACTGCTCCATCCTGTCGTTAGATGCCGTTAAGGCCTTCGACAGGGTGGAGTGGTCGTTCCTCTGGAAAGTACTTTTAAGGTTTGGCCTCGGGAACGACTTTGTTAAGGGGATCTGCACTCTTTATAGTGCCCCATCGGCCAGGATTAGCATTAATGGTGATCTTTCGAGCCCTATCCCTCTCTCCCGCGGCACACGGCAGGGGTGTCCCCTCTTCCCGCTTCTCTTTGCCCTTTATATAGAACCCCTGGCTATAATGATAAGACAAGCAGAATGGATTAGGGGGTGGGGAAGCGGGGGTGAGGGGGACAAGATTTCCCTTTACGCTGACGATATCTTGATGACTATACGGAAACCGGATGACACGCTTGCGGGAATCTTTAGCCTGGTTTCAAAATTTGGACATTTTTCGGGACTTAAAATTAACTGGGAGAAGACAGTTTTATTACCATTAGATGGGGAATTCTCTGACCCTGGGATTAATGTTGATGTCTTAAACTCGGATGGGGCATTTAAGTACTTGAGGGTGACGGTTGCATCTGACCCCTCCAGGTTTATCGATCTGAATATTATTCCAATCATAAACAAAATGCGACACACCATCTCCAATTGGTTAAAATTGCCATTTTCAAGAGCCGATAGAGTTGGATTGC
>WNYA01001530.1:0-69059 GCA_019512145.1 Engystomops pustulosus
AGAACACATGGTAAGTAATGCATTAGCATTTTCCACCAAAGCCGCTAAGTGAATATTTTTGGTACCTGCTCCTATTTTACAGGACCAGGCGGCTTGTGAAAATGACAGGTGTGAGGTGTAAATAGCTGAAGTGGTTATAAACAAACAAGCTTTTAATATCTTACCCCGTCCGTATAAAAAAAAAAAAAGCAAAGTGAAGTGAAAACACTTTTCTCTTGCAGACAGATCGCTCATTCATATTTGTCAGCGCAATGACTACAGCGATTGTTCTTATCACTCATAAGTTTTCTTAGCCAATTACATATGAAATGGACATGCATGACTTCCCGAAACTCAGACTCATTCATAAGCGGCAGAGCTTATAGGATCCACTATCCAATGCAGTGCTGCTTGCTATGGGCCACAGAGTTGGACCCATTTGATTAAAAGCGATAAGAAGTTTTTTTTGTTTTTTTTTTTTTAAGACAAAATTCTAAGCATCACCCAATGTATATTAAGAATTTGTTTTGTCCTTGCTACCCCATAGCCGTATGCCGAAACATTGTACTAATAGTGCGCAGCGTCAGGAGTTACCCCATACTGCCACAAACATCTGCCTCGCAATATCTGACAGCTGTAGCTCGCCGTGCAAGAAATGGAGTCACGTGTGTGACAATAATGGCAGCACATTAGCCACTGCCACCATTCATTCATACTAGATAAAGTAAAATATAAATGATTAAATCTTGCTAAATCTCAGCAAATTTGTCTCATGTCCATTTCACCACATCAAAGACTCATCTTTAAGTAAGGGGTCACACTGATGCGTGTCTGAGCATACTTTCACAATCTCCTTTTCAAAAATTTTATTTTGGTCCTTATAGGAGTATATTTACAGAAGTTATTTATGCATAAGAGACTCTGATCTGTGTGCAGACAAGGCTCTATAAATATTCAAATTCTGGTTATTATAACAATCCAAAGTAACAGGAGGGAACCAGGACAAGGGGTAATAAAATTAGTGTAAAACGTTTTTATATATTTTTTAAATTAAGAAATAAAAATGACACTTTTTGAAGTGTCTAAGTGAATTAGACAAATTTGCAAAATCCAGAATAGTCATTACAATGTCTATAATAATAATTCCTTTATTTATATACAGGCGGTCCCCTACTTAAGAACACTCGACTTACATACGACCCCTAGTTACAAACGGACCTCTGGATGTTGGTAATTTATTGGCCTTTAGTCCTAGGCTACATTGATCAGCTGTAACAGTTATCACAGGCGTCTGTAATGAAGCTTTATTGTTAATCCTGATTCTTATGACAACCCAACATTTTTAAAATCCAATTGTCGCAGAGACCAAAAAAGTTCTGTCTGGGATTACAATGATAAAATATACAGTTCCGACTTACATACAAATTCAACTTAAGAACAAACCTACAGACCCCATCTTGTATGTAACCCGGGGACCGCCTGTAGTGCACAAAGATTACCTATCGCTGCACAGAGGTTGCCAAATCAGTCCCTTTCTCCATTGCGGCTCACAATCTAATGTATCTACCAGTATGTTCTGGAGTGTGGGAGGAAACCCGTGCAAACACAGAGAGAACATACAAACACATGTCTATGGATGAGACTGCAGATACTTCAAACTACAGATCGGTGGAAGTGCCATAAGTTGGACACCTGTATATGAAGGCCCATTAATAATAATAATAATCTTTATTTATATAGCGCCATCAAATTCCGTAGCGCTTTACAAATCATAGGGGACATATACAACTATATTACATTACAAAGAACAAACAGTCATATAGAACAATAGGAGTGAGGGCCCTGCTCACAAGAGCTTACAGACTATGAGGGGGTGACACAAGGGGTTGTATAATGGTCCAGCCATTCTTTATAAGGGAACAATATAAAATAATTTAATAAATAATTTACTAAACAACGATGTTGCTGCTTGAACCAGCCATCAGCCGCCATCTTATTTACAGGGTCCATGGGTGAGTTTGTACCAACAAACTTGCTTCATGTGTGCGCTAGATTTACCGGATGGAACATACAACTGCTGAACTGAACTACATATTGGTTCAGTTCAGCCCCCCTAGGTTCAGTCCGTTTAATACCTCATGAGAAGGGTGCGTGTTAATCAGAACTACCTACCTTAGTTTGGGTCTAATTTTGATGGTAATCCATGGTGGCTCTGTGACTGGTTTTTATATATAGTATACTAATTGGGGGGGCTTATCAAGACTTCTATTGGTGTACTTTCCTTCCCTTACACCACCTCCAAGTTGGGGAGAGGAGTGGACCGCCCCATGTTTGGGCATCAGCTATAGCCTGCACCACTTCCTGTGCCAATTGTAGAGGCCGGAGTCTCTTGCTATATCTGACGTGACCTTGGGGGTTGGGGATAACATATAGCACTATTGCACGATGCGCAAGTGCTCGATAAATTCCTCCCATAATTTCTAAGACTCTTCTATGTAAAAGTCTTCTAACATATATGTCATCCATATGTCAAATATATCAATACAGATGATGCATCCTGAAAGCTTCTGAATATATACAAGAAGATCACCCCTTTAAGTGTCAAACTGTTCACATCTTTACTTCTGTCAAAAACTTTTTAGTAAGAACATAGTACAAATTGTATTATTATTTCTATTCCATACATACAAAATGAAAAACTCTACTGAAAAAGTCCCCGAAATTTATTGAGACAAGTATAACAACCTTCATAAAGTAAGTCTTCTCCTGAACTCCTCTATCCTCACCGTCTCATTATCCTATGGGACCCGGGAAGATTAATTGCCCTGTGATATCATTAACAAAACGGACTTTTGTTTGCGTTCTGCATTATTTTGAGCAGATCTGAACATATTGCGGACATTTAAGTCACTAATGCACGGGCCATTATTCAAGGTGTGTTGTGGTTGTGTTGGGGGGGGCGGGGGGATCCTTAATTAGCGGTTGTCTTTTGTTGTTGTACGAGTTTCTATTCCTATGGGTTTGTCTTCTGCTAAGCAGCATGAGGTTAGACATGATGGATGATAGCTCAGAATATAGACGAACAAAGAAGAAAGACCGAGTCCCTGGGGATCACCCACAGCTGTAACTTCAAATGCAGTTTTCCACCTCCAGTTTAATAATGAGAGGACACTAACCAAAATAAAGTACTTTTGTGTGGATCTCTTTGGAGTGTGACAGGAACAATAAAGGTCCATGGTAAACAGTTTTAAAAGTAACAACGCACGGCACAAGTCATCTAGTGAGGTTATGGATCAGCGCTTCTCAGGGACAAGTCCATTCATTACCAGGCAGAGCTGTCCATCAATCTGCACTCATTTCGGGTTATTGCTCCATTGTGAGAGTCAGCCCAGGTAACATTACTGTGTGCAGACACTCATACATACCCTCCTGTGAATCTGCCAGCTTGCCAGAGCTAATGCCTAATCTTTGCTCTGTACATCACTATATATCATACAGTGTAAGTGAACAGCACAGGATAGTGGGTTTTTTTTCCAGACATATTATGTATCCCCGTCTATTGTAGTCTCAAGGAATAAAACTTGCAGCTTAGGCTCTATTCACACTTGTGTTAGTTCTTTTCTGCTAGGTTAGCATAGGACTGATCACTCATGTGAGTGTGAACATAGCCTAAGTTACAAGTAGACCCTTGAAAATATTTAGTTTTTTTAGTCTGAAATGAATAGAGCAGATGATAATAGTAAACTTTATAATATACTTCATTAAAGAAAATCTAGCATCAAAATCAAGCATTATAAACCATAGATCCAGGGAATATTCTTATATTTGTTACTCATGGCCTTCTTCCTGCTAAAATCAGCTTCTCAAATTATGCTAATGAGCCAAAAGTAATGCCTCCCAGAGCCCCTCATTGCTGCAGCATCACAAGCTATTACACTGTTTTCCCCCTTCTCTGTACTCCTGCTAAGCAATCCCCCCTCCCTCTACCTGATGTACAGTAGCAAGAAGTTTGAGCACAATGTGGGAGGGGGAAGTGCTCTGCACAGTGTAACAGCCTGTGAAACTCCAGCACGGAGGGGCTGTGGTAACGACCCACAGAGGTCTTCTGGCTAATTATCAAAATTATAAAAGTTGATTTTAGAAAGAAGGAGGCCATGGATAACACATATAACAAGATTACCAGTGTCACGGTACCTGGATCTATGTGTCCCTGTTTTGTTGTGCTCGATTTTGATGACCTTCAATATGAGACAGTGGGTTTGAGACACTTAAAAGCTGGCTTTAAAGGCATCTACCACCAGGATGAAATGAGCCTGACGGGCTCCAGTCTCCATTAACACCTATGGGGCCTGGAGCCCCTCAGGCTCATTTGCATACAGTCCTTCACTCTGGTGGTAGATGCCTTTAGGCTCTTATTAAATGAAAGATTCAATTTTTTAATATAAAAACAACATAAACATTCATACATTTTCAGATGGAGGGTTAAAAATATATCTCGAAGTTGCTTTTCTCCTGGGCAAAAACACCCAACAGAGGGGGAAACGCGGGAATTGAAAAAATATATGAATGGTTTAAGTCTAGCTAGTGGTCACTTCACTACAATGTACAGTATAAGGCCTTATTTTTGGGCAGCTTTTGCTGCATTGCAATTCTGAAAAATCAACAATGGACCCAAAATGGAGCTCCCCAAAACACTTGAACAAATATACAGAATGGATCCTTGTTATAGGAATTGCTTCAATGAAAGCTTTTGTCAATGACATGACAATCAATTCTTTATATTCCTTACACTAAAATATCCCTAAGAGATGATCTAAACTCCAAAAAAGTTGCCAAAAAACACTCAAAGAAATGACTGTTTACACGTCAGGAAAAATACTCTGCAGCGCTTTGGAATGAAAGCGACAAAAACACCACAAATCCCTTAAACACGTTTAGCCCCAAGTGTCAAATATTTCGGATCATGTTGAAACGAAAAGGAAGTAGAACGTACCTGAACTTGGACATCCTTCGATTACAGAATCCTGCTGAGTGGCTGCAGATTGCAGGGCTATAAATGGAAATAAAAGGTAGATCAGCAGAGGATGTGGCAAAGACATCAACCCTGGAAGAATATTTAGACATCAGCGCTTTATCTGCCACAGGGCACTAAAACACATGGTACTCTGTGCCCGCCAACAGCAGAACAAGTGGAGGAGTACGAGAGCTATACACGACACGATCTCTTGTCAGGTCTGTCTATGTGCATTACCCAAGGTCACATTATGACTAGACTGCAGTCTAAACCCGTAACCGATAAGCAGGTAGTGTACGTGGGCGCAGTGTTTATACACTTGTAGTACCTTGTCCTTGCTGCTGTCCTTGGGAATGCAGGACGCTCTGCCCCAGCTCGCCGTTCAGCCATAGCTGCATCCGGATAAATGGCTCCCGGCCCTTCTGGGTCAACTTGCTCCAAGGTTTCGGCCTAGACAGCATGTCGCTGACGCTGCCCTGAGACAAGCCCAGCACCTGAAATTGCAAAGCACATTTTTAGCCATAAGGTATTGCCATGGCTTCCTTCCAACAGCTCCTCAATATATCCTTAAATGCAAGGATTCATTACGATAAACATATGCACATTGCGGGATGAATGTTTGTGGCTCCTGCAATTCATTATCTCCAATGTGCAGTTTTATCCTGGAAAGAGACAGGCTCCTTCATGCAGGCACTACTCAAGGTCATGTAGGGACAAGGAACATAGGAAGAGATAGTCCTGGGAATAGCATCTCTAATACAAAGCATATTCAGAGATAAGAGAATACAATGAGTCACTTCTTCATGAGACAATCATATCCATACGTGTGTCAGTGACTGACAACTTATACTGGGACATATACTGGAGACAATCCCTACTTGTTGGAAAGTTCTCTTAGCAATTAACTGTTCACATACTTCCGGTATCTTCCAACATTTCCCAAAAATGAGGGGAAACTGTGTAGCAAGTGCTCAATTCCTGCACAACACTACCATTGGGCAAGTTAAATCTGTTGTCAGATTGATCTCTGTTGATAACTTGCTGATTGGTGTGAGTCTTAAGGGTGGGACACCCACTGATAATGAGAACAGGGGTGCGTAGTATCCCCAAATGGATAGACAAGCCGGTCGCTCTCTGCCTCAAAAGCGCTTACCCAGCTACTTCTGTCTGTACCATAGACTGTGAATGGAGCAGCAGGGTGTGTGGCAGAGCTGCTTCATTCATTTGGGGTCACAACGGAGCTCTGTTCTGGTGATCTGTGAGAGTACCACCACAAGTAAATCCTGTTGTGATTGGACAACCCCTATATAGAGAACCTGTCAGCAGAAATTGACCTGATAAATCGCTATATGGACATACAAGTTCATACCTTCTAATTCATTTTTTTTAAATGAGAAAATCAACTTTGAAATGAGATGTCCATTGGTTGTCAAGGAGGCAGGAATTTAGTGCTAAAGTCAAGCTCTCCAAACTTCAGAGTGACCTCCTTCACTGTAACCGACAGCCCTGCATCCAGGGACATCAGTATCCGGAAGTCTGGTCTATCACGGCAGAGGCGGTGTTCTCAAGTGGGGAGAGCTTGACTGAAATTCTAAGCTCTCCGCCTCCTTGTCTTTACACAACTAATGTAGATCTCACTTTAAAGTGGATTTTCTGGATGATGCCACAACAGTCATAAAAGAAACATGACCTAGTAGATTTTAATCAACTTGACAGCATACTGGTTGTGGTTTATTAGGTTGCATTCTGCTGACAGGTTCCCTTTAAGCATTACTTAAGTTCCCACTGCAAGCAATTGGTTAATTGTAAATTGTAGGACAGGACAGATCAGCCACAACAAGGGAGGTCACTGCAGCAGCTCTAACTTTGCCCAAAGTATAAGCCTGACACCTACTTGTCTGCTAGTCCGTGCTGAAATAAACTTACTCTACTGTTCCAATGGTTCTTTCTCTAAATGATTAGTGACTCAGTCATCCCCTATCACCATTGAGGACACTAGAGTTGCACCATTACCCGAGTTTTGAGTGTGATACCAACACTCAGAGAAGTATCACAATACTCAATACAGGTACTTTCAAGAAAAGAAAAAAGTATTATCTACATCAACGTTTAGGGTGTGGTCACATGGGGCATTTACATTGTGTATACAAGGTATCGCACAAGTATCGAGGTTTCAATGCATCGTGTAACCCCACAGGACACGTGCATGCTTGGCTGAACTGAGGGTGCCTGTGTGTGATTGTGTACGTTTCACATACTATAACCGGAGAAAGCAAATGTGATACCTAGGCAGTCGTATCTGCACGTAGATCTCATATCTGTCTATAACATGTCCAACAGTGCGATGTCTGGTAAGTCAAGAGCTACAAAATTCTCAGAATTATTAACTTTACACTTTAATGGATTAGAGTTGGCCATTAATATTTCCTGATCCTCACAGTGACAGAAAGGGGGCGCTACTCTGCCCGCTCTGCAACATTCATAGACAATGTTATCTAGGAGTCTGCGTGATTAATAAAACCTATACTCACTAACAGAAAGCATCTTTCAGCGATTTTCAGACGGGCTGTATTTTCCTGTGCCAACGCTAACATTTATTTATCGTATCTGTGTCAAGTACACGTTTTGACAGTCCAGGAACAACATCTACCTTCTGCCAAAATGGGCTGTGAGCGTCTACATTGTACGATTTATTAGCGTGTGCCCAAATCAAGACAAATCAAGCAATGACTATATCAAGAACCGCTTATGAGCTACGAGCCATGCCAAGGTTTTCTTTGGAAAGCTTTGCAGGTAATAAATACAACATTATAATCGTGAAGGTAAGTGAAAGCCATGCACGTGGTGGTTACCTTTTCACCGAATATCCTCTGGCAAATCCCGTTTTTCGCAAGCTTCTCCTTGACTTGACGAGTGAGCTCGATAGTGTCCACCTCTTGGTACATGTAAACCTCGTACTGCTCTGGAGTTAGCGGAGGGACCGATGGTTTGGTTGGCTTGGCTATAGATACGACAGGAGAAGAAGGCAGGGGACTGTTTTGCGGCGTCTCGCTACGGCTGGCTCCGGTCATACTTATTTCCGAGCTTTGGGAGTAAGGAGATTCAGCATTTGGCCACTCTTTCCAGTAATCTGATGACGACGATGGTCCTTGAAGCTGGTTCCGTTCTGACCGATTCTGATTGATCAGTTTTTCCTTTGTGCAGTTGGTCTCCTCGGTCTTTGTGTCTTCCGCTGAGGCAGTGCTTCTCCGGTCATGTTGAACAGTGCTCCACCAATGGTCTTTCCAAACGTTACCTCGTCCTAACTCGTTTTTTACATGCCTTAGTATACCCGGTGTAGATTCGCTCATGTTATGAATTTCTAACACTGATGACTCCTGGGGCTCTTTTTTCACACCAGAAAGGTTTTGTAAGGTAGAGATACCAGAGTCTAAGACGGGTGTATGTTTCTTCAGGGTCATGGTTAAAGGAGAGTAAGTGGACACAGAGGAGACCGCAGTGGTGGAAATAAGTTTTGGAGAGAGGATGGCAAGGTCAGCTTGGGATAAAGATGCCGTCTTTAAGGCAGGTTCAAAAGCAGCCTGCTGGGCTTCCATCTCTCGCCGTGCTTGTTGTAAAATGGACCGAATAGTGTCATCAGAATTACCACTGCTGGATGCTGAAGGGGGCTGAGCCGGCTCAACTACAAATGGGAGAAAAGGTAAAGAAAAAAAAAACTATCATTAAATTATGGTCAACACATAACACCTTGTAAATGAACAGTCAGTCTAAACAATTTGCCAAATCCAGAGAGTAAAGTTTCGGAAGTGATATTTGAGGGAAGACTCACCAGTCTTCAGCACCTGCAGCTCTCTTTTGGCTTGCTCTAGGATAGACTTAATGGCTTCATCTGAGCCCGTTTCTGAGGTTCTGATCCGTGTAGTTATATTTCCTAGGGTACAATATTTGCAAAAATGTATTAAATACAACGTTAAGATAACACAGACTCTCTTTATAAAGCAAATTACCTATCGGAGTAAGGGCTGATTCACACTTCTGTGTTCAGGACTTTGTGCATTATAGTGATTTATGATACAGGGACTCCCTTCTTCTAACTTATGATTACAGTTGCTGTTGCTTTGCTGGTGAAAAAAAAGGGATTCCTTGCATCAAATATAACTATGATGCACATAGTCATGTCCCCAGGATTATTGTCTGACCTTGAAGCAGGACACTTCATGGTCCATAATTCATGGACTGACCATGGTCATCTTATTTGCATGTCGGAACCTCATTCACAAACTACTGACCACCCCTATATGTGACTTAAAGGAAATTTACCTCCATGATCAAGGATTGTAAACCAAGCACACTGACATACTGGTGTCAATCCTCTGGCAGGATCTGCTCTTATTTGAGCTTCTTATGCTGTTGTTAATAATAAAACAAAAGGTTTTAAAAATTATGCAAATAGCATAAGAGCTCTAGGCTCCATTAACACCTATGGAGCCCGGAGCCCGGAGCCCCTCAAGCTCATTTGCATAATTTAAAAAATCCTTTAAAAAATTGTTATATGAAGCTAAAAGAAGAGCAGATCCTGCTATCGTGGGCACACACCAGTATGTGCTGGGTTTACAATCCTAGATCCTGGTGGTAGATGTTCTTTAAAGGAAATCTACCACCAGGATGAAGGATTGTAAACCACTGACATACTGGTGTGTGCCCCCACTGACAGGATCTGCTCTTCTTTAAGCTTCTTATGCCCTTGTTTTTTTTTAGAAATAAAGGTTATAAAAATTATGCCAATGAGCCTGAGGGGCTCCAGGCTCCATTGACATCTATGGAGGCGGAAACCCTCAGGTTCATTGCAATAATTTTTAAAACCTCTTTTTTGTAAAAACAAGGTCATAAGAAGCTTAAAGAAGAGCAGATCCTGCCAGAGCGGGCACACACCAGTATGTCAGTGTGCTTGGTTTACAATCCTTCATTCTAGTGGTAGATGTCCTTTAAGATACTATGGTATTCTAATAAATGTCTTTCTGAATTACTAGTTAATTCTTTGTCCTTGTCTTACATCCCTCCTCATTTTCCGTCATGAGCAGTAAGGCAACGCTTTATCCAATTTACACTAAATGCAAATAGCGCTGCCATCTTTTTATACGGGATCTGTCAATCAGGAGCAGACGATTACAGCCCAAGTGCTTTTTCTCTCTCCAAACTGAAGTTTGTTGGAAACAGGATATTGAACACATCAACAAATGCCGGATATTTGGCCAGACTGTAAAATTTGTTTGCCAAGTTTCGATCAAGTATAAACTATATTTAGCCACGGCTGGTTTATACTCTAGCTGGAAATGCTAATGAGCTGTAATCGTAGATCTTTCCTGGCAAGGCCGCACCAAGGTGCAACGCTAATCATGTGGCTTTGTACAGACAGATGACATGTATAGCAGTCAATGCATCACGTCGCTTGTAGTACTGATAGCGCTGACTCACGGAAATAGAAGAGGACTAACAGTAGGTGTGAGGACTGGATCTGACAATCTCGCCAGCACTCTCTGCTAGTGATAGGCACAGCGGTTTTTTTTTTTTTTGGCAACTAGTAACCTAGAACTTTCAACAACTCTATGGTCATCTATCACGGACCTGGGTAGCCCTACGACTATGGCCAGGAGTACGGAGGCGGGTGTGTTCTAACAAACTCATCTAGGACGACGGCACCTAGGACAACGGAACATCCGGACTCTTCGTGTTCCATAATTAAGGGGTTGGCAACTAATCCCAAACTTTAACAGGGAAAGTATAAGACCTAGTAGGGTCACCCATATTATACTTACCATGTTAAAGTTCAGGCTTTGCCACAGGTTACGTGACCCCCAACCAACCGGACTTCCTATGACATCCCAATGACCTGTCGGCTTTTGGTGGATGGAGGAAGCTGTGCAGACATAACTCCGTCATGGCCACAACCATATCAGAGGGTGGAGGGGTGTGTAGACACATCCTCATGCCCCTCCAATCACTGACGTGGCAGTGGTTATACCAGACAGTAAGGGTGATGCCACACATGGATATGTTTTTGGACGAACTGCTTAAAAACAGACCAAAAACGGGTTCAAAACGCCATTTTTGACCAGTTTTAATTAAGATGATTGGTAAAACCTGTCAAAAACAGATGCGTTTTCAAAAAATGCATGTGTTTTATAAACGGGTTTAAAAATGCCATGTGTGGCATCACCCTAAAGAGTGAATGGCCTCCTCCCGTCCCCAGAAGTAAGCAGTACTCAGGACATTTACTATCATCACCTGCACTACTGAGTTACTTACACTTTGAAGGGTACAGCCACCTAAAACATTGGATGGTACTGAGGTGATGAGGTCAGACACCACCGAAGCTTATCCCTAGGATAGGTCATCCACTCCCAGATGACCCCTTTAAGGTAAATATTTAACAATGGTCTCCGACATTATCCCGTCTAATATTAAATGATCTATCGGCTCATTTAAGTTTTCCCTCATTAACAAATGGCCACATAATGAGAGCAGGGGAAGCGTATAACATTTACACAAGCAGTTTAGCTCGGGGAAGAATGCTGACAAATCCATATTTAAATTACAGCTTATTGTTGCTTTCACATAGTTCTTTATGTTACTGTATTGTCAGCACATTAACTGAATGTAAAAAGCGACTTGCTGTATGGGGCACGGCTATGACAAGCAGTCAGGAAAATTCATTCTATACTTTGCAAAGGGCTTTCATCAGGACACATCTGAGATAATGCTGGGATTGTGGGGAACGTCTATCACTGTGCCAGGACGTATTCCAGCAGTGATGCTATAGGCACACAATACAATGTATAACAACAGTGAGATTATTACCACTACATTGTCAGTCCACTATCCTCAAAACATTCCGAAAACTACAAAATCCTCAAAATGCTTGCATTAGATTTAGTGTTGGTTTTAAAAGGGAATTCTCAAAGCAACTGCGATGGAGATTCTTTACCCGGGTCATTGCTACCACCAAAGGCTGTTTATAGCGCTGCTGTCCTCACAAGGTAAGTTGCCCTCTTAGGTGCTGTTCACATTTGCGTTGTGACAGATCAATCATACAGCAGACTGCAGTGGTGTAAATCAGAATATACTGGCTAACAATGTGCTCCATTGGGTTGCACTAAAGTACATAGCGATACATCGTTGGGGGTCCAATATCTAGCACCCCCACAGGTTACATGTCCCCAGTTGCTCATAAATAAAATGGGACAGAAATCAGACAGCTCCATTCTCAGTATAGTGTTCAGACCAGGTTACTGCAGTCAGCTCCCATTCATTTGACAATAATAATAATAATAATTCTTTATTTATATAGCGCCTACAGATTACGTAGCGCTGCACAAAGCATGACAAATTAGCCAAGAAGCTGAGCTGCAGTGACTCAATTCAGCCACTAAAGGGAAAAGTGAGAAACATGGCGCTCCATAATGTACCCTGTGCAGATAAAGGGAGACACACAAAGCAGGGGATCTACTTTAATGTTTAAAATGTGCCAAGCAAGCATAATATTACTGTAAGGTTGGTATAGGTGTTAAGCCCTTTTGCTGCGTGCGTGTCCGGTCCGAGAAACTCACTCCAGGATTTCCCGGATTGAGCTTGATCTGATCTCAGCATGTCCATTCAATTCTAGGTTTGATCCGGGAGAACCTCCAAGAGCATGGAGAAAATCCTGGACCGAACTACACAAGACAGGCTTTAGTCTTGGATGCACCACTGTCTGTCTGGCCTTGTTCACACGCAGAATTTGTGTTGCATTTTAAACTGGAACGCAAAGGCGGTAAGGGGTTTGCCAGACCGCAGATGGGTTTCTACTAAAATGCATGCGTTAGGGCGATGCTACACATAAACCCTTTTTTGGTCCGTTTTTAAGCAATCCGTCCAAAAACGCATGCGTGTTTGACCAGTTTTAATTAAGATAATTGTTAAAACGTGTCGAAAACAGATGCGGTTTTTAACGCATGCGGGTTTTTGGATGGACTGCTTAAAAACGGACCAAAAACTGGTTCAAAACGCCATTTGTGGCATCACCCTGAGGTAACAAGGTGCACACATTTTGCATGGTATATATGCAAAACACATGGAGCTCGTTCCCATTCACAAGTGTTTCAGTTGAAATGCATCTATGATCGGCCAAGCCGCTCCCTCATAACTGTGTGAACGCGGCCTATCAGTAGAATATGTCCTTGCCCCAAGTGTTTAGAAAGTCTAAATTTTAATGTTCTAGTCTTGCGCATATCGAAGTAGTGAATTGGTACTGAACCAGCGTCTTCTTCAGGGGTATCTAGTTATAGACCTGATAAGTTGGGGTGCGGTCATCTGTACTAATCAATGAAGGATTAATCATCACCAATTAGGTACATCCAACTATTTCCATCCATGCCAGAGAAAACCTGCACATTTAGATTTTCTATGCACTTAGCTCAGCCACTACAATGAGAGCAGAGATGTGTCCCTCCTGTTCTATGTTTATCAGTTACTAACATTAAGCTGATACTCATGACTTATCCTCATGAAAGGTCATCAATATTTTTTAGTTCAGAAAATCAGTTTAAGCTAAACACCGGGCACTTTAGGCAGGATCCACACGTAGTAGAATAATTTAGAGCAATTGCTCATGAAAATCCAGAAGAGCAATATGTGGTTTTTACTGTAGTTGTGCCGTGTATAAGCGATGATAAAAATTAAAGGGGTATTCCCACCTCAACATTTACATTTAAGTTAATTAATCTCAAATATACAAACATTTCTTCAATTGGATATTATTAAAAAATGTACCTATGTAAAGTAAACTTCCCAGAAATGTAGTCATATGGTCTGTTAGAAACAGAGGACAGTTGTCCTTGGATACGACCACCATTGTTGAAGTGATAGCACAAAAAAAAAGTTTTGGCATATGAAATGTCTGGGAGTTACTGTATGTCCCACAGCCGCCCGATGGTAACAGTGGTGGGACAGGCCTCAATAGCGCAAGTGCCACCACTGCCAGAGTGAGAGGGTGGTTGTATCCAAGGGACAATACATTTTTGGGAAAATATTTCCACCGAGGTACATTGTTTTGATAACTTGCAATTGAAGAAATGTATGTATATGGCAGATGATTTAAATTAAATGTGAATGGAAGATGAGAATATCCCTTTAAGTATAAAAATTAATTAATTAATTACAAATACTTTGTAATCTTTACAAAGTAATTTTATTTTCCTATTTTTCCCCCTCTTTGATTCTATGTCATTTTCTGAAGTCACGTAGAAAATAATGTCACCTTTTAGACCATAATCATTAAAAAAAAATCTACAATGACCTTGGTACTATACTATATAATCTACTAGGTAATTGGGGGATGTACATGTTCCAGTCACTGTCAATGTAAATTTTACAAACAGAAAGGTAATATCACAACATGCAGGTTGCTTTCATTTTTTTCAACCAAATATCCTTTTAAGCCCCAGTTCACACCTGTGTCAGTAGTTTTTCAGTTATATTTTCCATTTTTAAAGAGTATAATGGAAACTCCTGACGGAAGGTGGGGGGGAAGTTTTCCTTACATATTCCAATACATGGAAGGTCCGAAATTCAAGGACCTCAGTCGTGTGAATCAGCCCTAACATAGATGTTGTTCTAGTATGAGCTGAATTATTCAAACAAAATATATCCCTTTGCAATTTCCACATATTAACCATTTATAAACTACATTGCTATACAGGCAGTCCCCGGGTTACGTACAAGATAGGGTCTGGAGGTTTGTTCTTAAGTTGAATTTGTATGTAAGTCGAAACTGTATATTTTATAATTGTAGATCCAGACGAAAAATTTTTTGCCCCAGTGACAATTGGAGTTTAAATATTTTTTGCTGTAATGGGACCAAGGATTATCAATAAAGCTTCATTACAGACACCTTACAGCTGATCATTGCAGTCTGGGACTATAGTAAAGCATTCGGAAAGGTTCACCAGAGGTCAGAGGGGTCTGTCTGTAACTATGGGTTGTCTGTAAGTCGGGTGTCCTTAAGTAGGGGACCGCCTGTATAATACATAGAATTCTATGCAGATGAGAAAACTATCAAATCTGATCCTCGTGACCCCACATGACACATTCTAGCAAGACAAAGAAGTCTGCAGTGTCTTGTCCCTTATTTGTCCCCCTCCCTCCGCAGAGAAAATGTTCTGACCTAGAAACCGGTGGCCTTATACAAGTGTCCCGTGTTTTATACTTACTACCGCTGTTTTTCTATCAGATTCCAGGCCAGAATGAAAATGCCACAGTCTGACTACACAGAGCGGGGTGAAAGCAGAACGGCTGGCTACATACACAGAGACACCTGCTTGTCACCTACCTTCAGACCCATTTCTTCTTTTCGGAACTTCCTGAAATAGTCTGTTCAGGTTCTGGCCTGGATTCTCTGTTGAAAAACAAGTTTGGTAAGAACAAAACATTCGGGGGCAGGGGATGTAAGCTTTGTAATGTCATGGGCTAGGTTACATGGAAAGATGGAAAATCTAATGTTGGTGGATGCACGGATGGTGGAATAATTACTCATGAACAGCCCCCAAAACTCCTCTGTATGCGTCAGTGTTATCTGTCATGGAGAAATCCAGGAACCAGCTAGCCAGGATGCCAAAACACGGCAGATACATCATTTTACAAGCACTTGGTATATAGGTCACTGACTTGGGAAAATATCATATCGCCTCCTGGATTAGACTCCTCGGCTCCTGTATTCTGAGTTGATTTATTTACCGCGCCAGAGAAATGTCATCAGCTTATATTAGAAAGCTAGTCCTAAAATACACCTTCTAAAAACCTGACATAGTTCTAGCTCTACTGTAACCGATGGGATTGGTAAAGTAATGAGCAGGGCCGACAGTAATCATAAAGGGTCATCACATGCCGTAATATCCTGGCATCATCCTCACCGTACCTACTGAGATACAAAGGATGCGGCAGGGCGAGTGTCCTGATATAACAGCACATGTGGTCCTATAAGATCTGTCACACACACGAATATTCCTATTAGAATTCATGTGATTGTAACCATAGCAAAATCTGGGAGATCATCATAGATTGCACTGGACAAACTTCACATCGTGTATTCGGTGGTAAATCTGGCTTATGTCAGCTACACACACAGCAAAGGTACAAAAAGTTTTTAGTTTAATTGAAAAATATCTAAATACCTAAAAATATCTATTAAAAATGATAGATGAGATGAGATATATCGGTTTATAGGACTTGTTTATAGGTGTGTTATTAATTGGTAAAGTAGGACAGGACTCTTTGGAAAGACGATAAGAGTCCTGCTGACCCCACTTACACACTGTGAATGAAAGCTCTCCCTGCAGCAGTGTCTACACAGGAGGCCTGCAATTACTATGTGTGTATGGTCTATCAGGGCTCTTACCATATCTCCTAGGAGTCCTGTGGTGTTGTTCTCAGACCACAAAAGATAGAACCACAGGGCGTTGTTTGTGGCCTGTGCATGAGATCCAAAACAAGAAGAGACTGCTCAGTCGGCTCACGAATGGGGCCATGGAAAACACTACCAGGAGCCGGTAGAAATTAACTTGTCCATGTGTTCTCTACGGAGTCAACGGATAGTACATAGACCAGAACAATGTACCTGTGCAGGGAGCCTTACTCTGCTTTTTATTAATAAAATTCTCATAACTCTTCAAACCCTGAATTCCATTGTGAGCTTTCGAGAATACTAGTTCTCTTCGTCAACATCATCACTATAAAATCATGTCAGATGAAGAGAACTAGTATTCTCGAAAGCTCACCATCAAATATACTCCTCAAAAAGGGATTGCCTGATTTCTTCACTCTTCTTCAGTTCACTCTTCTCAGCAGCTCCCTCCTCCTCCATGATGCCTACCAGATGAAAAGCTAGAGGTGGCACATTTCAGATTGCTTTAGGTTCAAGACCGTGGCACCTACAGTTCTGGTGTCATTTTAAAAGAGAATCTCCACTTTAATATCACACCAGAATTGGTTTAAAGGTGCCACAGAAATAGAAATATCCATGTTAAAGTTAAAGTCAGGAGAACTGTATATGAAAATCACACTGCTGACAGTAACTTCAACAGTGGATATCTCCAGGGGAGATTCTTTTTTAGAATGTAACCAGAACTGTGTTTCTAGGTGCCACAGTTCAAAAGACATCTGTTTGGGATTATTCATGGGAGTAGGTTTAAATTTCAGCCCTACTTTTTTTTTTTTTTGGGGGGGGGGGTTCTATTTTTGAAGAAACACAGTATACATCAAAAGGTTCAGCTTTTCTCCTACCATATCAAATCAAGTTAATACTAGTTACCTTTGTTAATAGGTGTAGCTGCAATAAACCTCAATTTTATTTCCATGGCACACTCATCGAGCTGTGAAATGGGGAGTGAAAATGATGTTCACCACTGAATTTTGATCCTGGTGTGTACAGTTAAGAAAAAACTTGCTGTTTTCTTCCAAAACAGCAGGATGCCACATTAAATAATTTCCCACATCATAACTTTCTGGAACCAAAGTGACATAGAATACACTTTAAAATAATATATAGCTTCCCAATGTTTCTGCTATGTGGTACATCATCTACTCAGCATCATAAAGCCAAAATACTGAGAGAAGAGCCTGAAGGTAGAGGCTTAAAAGAGTCAGATTGGTGGCGAACGTGGATCCACAATAAATAGTGTTTGGGTCATGTTATCTGATAAAAATATTCATTTTAAAATTGTTGGAATAAATAGGCACAATATTCTTCAATAGTAGGTTATCCAGTCTTCATTCTGGCAAAAACAGTGTCATACCTGTCCACATTGATCACATAGACGTGCGGTGCTGCAATACCACACATTACCTGTAGACAAGTGTGGCTCTGTTTTTGGAAAGACACTTTTCTAAGCATGTACAAAACCCCTTTAAACACCCCCCCCCCCCCAAAAAAAATGTTCATTTGTTGTAAATTATTTACCTACAGTTCTGGGCTCCAGACCTAAAGAAGAATGACCTGGAGCTGGAGAGGGTTCAATGAAGAGCCACAAAAATAATAAGCGGTATGCGGGGTCTTAGTTATGAGGAAAGTTTAAAACAACTAGAGACAACTACGAGGGGACATGATTCATTTCTATAAATATATGAATGGTCCATACAAAAAATATGGTGGTAAGTTGTTCCAGATTAAATCAAATCAAAAGCCGAGGGGGCAACAAGGTTTAATCACCAGAAGCGACAGGGCTTTTTTACTATGAGAACTGTCAATCTGTGGAATAGCCTGCCTCAGGCGCTGGTCACAGCAGGGACAGCAGAGAGCTTCAAGAAGGGTCTAGATGCCTTTTTACACCTAAATAACATTGATGGTTATGTTATGTAGAATTGTTTCCCCTAAATCCCTTCCTCATCCAATCCCTTCCCTTCCTTGGTTGAACTTGATGGACATGTGTCTTTTTTTCAACCGTATAAACTATGATACATAAATAATTAATATCATTCTGTAGGTACATAGCATTCTGGGTAGGCTACATTCAGGCAGCCATAGCGTATTGGTATTTCACATAATGTATTATCACCATACAATTACGAATGACCTGAATTACCAACATCATAGGGATGTAGACGTTGATGGTCTGGGTCATTGGAAGGTAATTAGAACCTTAGAATGTACATTATGGCTAATGTCTGAATGCGGCCTTAGTCTGGCTCCTGGATTTGACCACCTTCTATGACATATGTATGTATGTCAGGATATGAAGATGATGCCTGTAGAATGAAGTAATCTGGAAGTGTGAAGTGTAGGAAATGATTAGAAACGTGCACCCACCTCTTTGTCTGCCTTGGATACTCCTCAGCGCAAGGATGTTCTGCTCATCGGAGAGGAACTGCTTCATCTTGTGGAAGGGCTCCTTGCCTCGTACAGTTAGTTTATTCCATGGTTTGGGCCTGGCCAGTATTTCACTCACAGACCCCTGTGATAGTCCCAGTACATAATGTCCAAAGATCCGCTGCCCAATATTGTGCTTGATCAACTGCTCTTTCACCTGACGTGCAATTTCTGCAGTGTCTATTTCTTCGCCTTCCGAGACGCTCCCAGCGCTCTCTGACTGGCTTGGAGAAGGGGCCATGCCGTTTACATCCGGACTTGGCTGTTGTAATGGACTTTGGGAAGATATGGAGTTTGTGCTGAAGTGACCTGTTGAAAAAAGCATGCTTGTGCTTCCTGCTTCCTGCATTGCCTTGGAGTAGAAGGACTGCATAAGCTGTCGCTGGAGAAGTGAATTTAGTGCAAATTTTCCCGTGGAGGCCAAGGGTAAAGAAGGGCTTGCAATGGATGAGCTGAAAAAGTCTTGGTTTAAACCCGTTGGTGAGAACTGGTGTGTACCATTAGTATTGGAAGCCTGCTCCCCAGCGTTGCGGAGCAACTGAGAGGGAGGGGAGGCCGGCAAGGTTGCAGGACGCTGAGTTTCATGCTGGTCTTTCCCTTTTCTCCTGGCTGACCCTACAAGAAAGGTCAAACATAATGCATTATGGGGGGATTAAAAAGGGAAAAACCAAGATAAAAACGCAATGTTTGCCCCACAAAGTGAAAAAGTGCATTTCTTTTTTTTAAAAAGGGGCCAATTAGGTTTTTAAATTGAATTTTCAGTAAGCCAAACTTGGTCCCCAAAAAACAAACAACATGCATTTCATGTTTGTACCTTTCTTGTACAGGTTTGTTGCAGCCTGGAGAACACCTATGACAAATGCTTGCACTTCACTTCATGATATATATATAATATTATACAAAGATTATGTTGCCATATGTAAACCTGGACACGGTCTTATCACATACAAGTCAATGTGTGGCCCCACAGCAAACATTTACAATCCAATGAAAACCAGAATTTCCAATGTCAATGACGAATTATCACAAGAAGACCAAAATGTACTGCCCGTACTGTAAAGACAGGGATCGTCTTGATCCAAAGATCTATGCCGCCCTTAATTACGCCAATTAATCAGACCAATGAGAAGCATTATCACTGTATATCAGAGAGCTCCGTTCTGATCATCCCACCTTCCCTCCTACGGCAGGGGAGAGGCGAGAACAAGCTTGTAATGTCGTCCTATAACCGCTTACATAACCGCTATTTTCTGAGGTAATTAGTCTTTTTTTTAGCACAATGCCACGGAGGTCCTGAAGATGTATTCTATTCTCCTGCTCGCGCTCCTTACAAGTCAAACAATACTTGCCGATTCTGTTGTTCATTAATCTTGCTGTCAGGTGTCTCTAACACAGCTTTCCCCTGCACATTCATTTTTGTCACTTATAGAAGTCAGCAAAAACAAACTTACCGCTCAGGTCGCTGTTGGAAATACGCAGCGTGGCGTTCTCGGACTGCAGCGAGCGGTTCTTCTCCAGTAACAGAACCTCCAATGGTTTTGATGCATCCTGGATGAGGCAGAATATTTTGAGAATATTATATGACTAACAATTCTAAAAAAGGTTCTCTTAGTATTTGAAAAAAATATAATACAGGCGGTTTCCTACTTAAGAACACTCAACTTACAGAAGTCCCCCAGTTACAAACAAACCTCTGGTAATTGGTAAGTTACTGTACTTTAGTCCCAGGTCACAATAAACAGCTGTAACAGTTATCTAAACTTTAAAATACGGTCCATTAGGTAAAACAACTCCTGTTTGCCTTTTTTTCTGTTTCCTTTACCTGTAGTGAGCAATATATTTGAGATAAAATAGAGATAAAGAAAGCAGGCTAAAGCTTATCTCTTTCCATACCCGGAGAATATTTTACTTTATGCTTAAGGCCTCTGAGGAGATTAGACTATACAGGGACTGTCTGTAAAGAGTTAAGTCATTAGATCATTTATCAGGTTTCCTTTGCTCTTAGCCATCAATGGATACATGACAGAAGGCTGATTTACACAAACTGCTAAAAGGGGTTGTCCAGAATTTAAAAAGTTATTTTGGGGTTTAGCAAAAACAATAAACCACTTATACTTACCTCTCACGCGGGCCTCAGTCACTTTGTTTGAGGAGAGAGGTAAGTGTAAGTGGTATATTGTTTTCCTAGAGCTCCAAGCAATATAAAATATCTTAAATCTTAGACAACCCCTTCAATACAGGAAGAAAGGAAGGGGGGAAAAAAAGGACACAAGAACATATTTCTTTAATAAAGTTAACCATTATCATCTGCTTCATTCATTAATGAGAATTTGTTAAAAGTTTAGTTACGCTGTAATATTGCTAGGTATTTCTAAGGCTTTGATACACAATACTAAGACTTATAATAGAAAACCCAGTATAGCTGAACGTAATACAGAAGATCAGTACAGTTCAGCTGTACTGGGTTCACGTTGGTAAATTGGGCCACTACATGGAAAAAAGTTTGTCTTTACACTTAACCATGTGCAACAGTCCTTACTGCTATAAATACTGGAACTCAAAGGGACGTAATTGAAATGAATCACATTTGTCATTTTATAACGAATTCAGTTAAGATGTTACTTTCTATTATAACCAGGAACCAGATACTTGGATGAACAAAGCCCCAATACACAAGCTTCATATTTTTTTGCAGAAAACATGGTTACAAAAAACTGTAAGAAAAAAAGCAAAAACAAACATTTTTCATAATCCAAGTAAAGTTAAACCCTAAACAAAAATATTAAATATTAAGATACCATATACTGCCCCTAATTCTACTATCAAAGTGCATGACTTGAATTCATAGATTTAAGAATCTCATTAACATTAACAACAATGGGCTGTTATTAATTATACAGTAATATTGGTGATATATTTTCAGTAACAGTAAGTACTGTAGTACTGTAAGGCACAAGTATAATAAACAACATAAATCATTTTGCTGAATCAAACCACCAACAAAACCAACACGAAAACAATGGTAAGGCTATTCCCTACAAAGCTCATGAAACATGTTAGGCACCATATGGTCTTCACCATACACTGTACCTGTGCACTTGATCCTTCAGATTGGGTAAACTCCATGGATTTCAGAATGCTGCAAAAAAAAAAAAAAACAAAAAAAATCAAAAGAGAAAAAAGTTACTGTTTATGCTTCGACATCTAAGAAATATGAGCCTTCCCAGTGTCAACATTGCAGGAAAACAACTCCAGGTAACTTTCCCAACTTGCTCCGCAGCACAAAAACCTGATAATGAATGAGAGCAGCGATCTATCCCTAGATAAAATCCATCTTTCTTATGGGTCATTTAAATAATGCATATCTCATTCCCAGCAGGCCACATCACGGCATAAAATTAAATGTTAATAAGGATATAACATTTGAAGCTGTCAGAAAGTGTATACATTTGTTAGTGTAGCTTCGAGGGAGTTAGATTTGCATAACAGTCCTGGTTAAATAACACTGATAATTTTTTGCCTTCATAAATCTCTTTTAAAGGATACATGAAGGAATAAGACAGGGAAGTAACACATGGATTGTTAATGGTTTCCCTAAATATTGCAAGTTACTAAACGCATAAATATCCAGATTATTCAACGTCTACAGTTACTGCGCATTGATTTAGAGGATATTCGTCGTCTGCACATAACATACATGAATTATCTTGTCTGGAGCCGCGCTCATCAAAAAAATCACAAGATCAATCCATTATGGAACAAAAATGTTCTCGAGACTGAGGAAAATCCACATTCTGCAGGCACCATCAATAGTGACCTAAAAATTGATGGGGACTTGGGCCGAGGCTACATGGACCTGGCACAGCCGCAGGATCCAAAGGTCACACAGCAATAGGATGAAAGTGATGAGGTTTCTGCATGCAAAGTGATGGGATCCAGATTATAGACTTCTCCAGTTTAGTCCGAAATATTAGTTTTGTGCCAGGTAACCAAAACAGACCCTAAAAGTAAAACTACCACTTAGGTAGTCACAAAGTAAACCAAATATACATACAGCTCGGGATTTTCATCCTTATAATGGTGAATGTCTTCATCAGGCTATATATAGCTGTATTGAGGTTAAAAAATGTACTTTAAAAAATATGCTAATTTGCACTGGGTGCTCCTGTGCACGTCACAGAGGCGGCCCAGCACTCTTTAGTTTCCTAATTATGCACCCCTACTGCGTGCAATCATATTCATCCACTCCCTCCCACCTCTATGCACTTGCAAGTCCGCTGATGCGACTGCTTGAATGGGTGAAGGACCACGCATGCACAAGATTTCCCTAGAGCTGGCTCTTGGGCATAGGGGTCACCGGCTCTGGGGGCAGGAGGGAGTGCATGAATACGATTGCACGCAGTAGGCGTGCATAATTAGGAAATGAAAGAGCGCTAATTAGCATTTTTTTCTAAGTATTTTTTTTACTGCAATACAGCTATATAAAGCCTAATGAAGACCTGCCCCGTTATAAGGAAGAAAAGCCTGAGCTGTATGTATATACAGGGTCACCAGGCCCCACACTGTTCCTGTACAACATCTTCATAATAAAAGAATCTTGCACACATTGATGAGTGCCGCCTTACTACTTCTTGGTTGGATTGTATATGGACTATTGTCTCCGGGCTGAGCAGTGCTGTAGGTCTGCTTTGGAGCGACCCTTAAAATCCTGCTTTTACTTGCGATGTTCCACCTGTGATGTCGCATTGTGTGTGATTTCCTCTTTTGATTGTTAGTTTACTTTAAAACACATAAGCCGTGGTTTTCCTTTACTGACCCAATCAGAACTATTTGGGACACTAAACCAACTACGGGTTCCTTGCAGACCTGTGTTTTGGTGTGCCAAATCTCCATACTGAAGCTCTCTCTGTGGCCACATTTAAGTGGTCATGCAACTTTAAAGAAATAGCAAATCACAGACATATCTAACACCTTTCTTCATATGACCTATATGAGACCAAATCCACTAGCCACCTGTCAGAAACCTGAAAAAACTGATGAAAAGAAGCATTAGCAAAACATTAGATACATTTTTCTAGGACTTGTATCTCAAAAACATGGTCTTTCGCGGCCGTCTTGTGGCTGCAGCGAGGTGGTCAAGCATGTCTGGCCAAGCAAGTCGTGCAAATAATGAAACAGGGAGGGCAGGCTATTTTGGGAATTCCCATAAAATTTAGCAGAGATGGACACACATGAAGCTACCCCTGCTCTACTGATAGGAATACATATTATATGTGTATTGGTTGAACTTGACCATTTCTGCAGGACCAGACATCCATCTACTCTGCAGTATACTGAAGCCTCCTGATTTTGGAGAAGAGAAAAACTGGACAGGTTTCAGTTTCAATGCCAATCTTTTTGTTTTTAAGGAGACAACCCATTACTAGGTAAAACTGGTGGCCTTTTCGCTCTCCCCATGCACGTGCTGAGAGGAATGGATGTCTACGTATAGATATTTGGCAGACTATTTTGTGCATTGCCTGCTAAAGACTTCTGCTTCTTCCGTATTGCCAGTTGTTCCGCAACACGTGCAGAAGAGGGAAGAGCTACAGCTGTAACTACTGCCAGAGGATGTCCAGGCTGAATGTAGCAATTGGACCCAAAAATCCAATCCAAAGCATCCTTATTGGCTTGAATAACATCAACACAAACTGTGTATAGTATTAGAACTACCTAACAATTTTGGCTTGATGTTTGAGTCTAAGGAAGGGATCATTAACAATTGACCCCATTGGTTCTTGTACCTTATTTCCAGGGAAATAAGGTACAAGAACCAATGCATTCTGCAAACAGGTCTATGGTTCACTTTAGCAGTATGTACATAGTTGGGTATAAATTAGAAACGGGATAAAACATTGGGCTTTTCTGCAGCTGGCCTGTGGTAATATGATATTCATAGGTGCACACAATCCCGCACCCAGTGCTGCAGTCAGCAGCCGTCGCTGGCATTTTCAATGTAACTTTGTGTTTGCGTATTATGAGCGAAGGAACTGTTTTCCCAACACTCACAATGTAATTTCAACAAAATGATTTATGGCTGCAGGAAGCACTTGTCAAATAAAAAGAAGAAGGATTGGTGAGGAAGGCAGAACACCAGGAAAAGGCGAGGAGAAATAGATGCAGACGATAATATTACATTTTCGGACAGCATATGATACACTTGAGGCCGATGATATTCTAGTCAGCTACAAGATGACCTGAACGTATCGGTATGGAAGGGTAAGTACAATGTAGGATTTTCTTAGGTAATACATAATAACCCTATGCCAGCTCCTTATCATAGAGACACACAATGCACAATATTCTAAAGTAAGATCTAAGACATAAATTGTATCATTTGAGATACTGTATCAGGTAAAAGTGAATCAAAAACTTTTATCATCATGATAGAATTGTATCGATTGGTGATTTAATTTTTTGATATACAGCAACAAAAGCTTAAAAATAAATTTCAAACATAGGAAACTTTTCAGGATAAGTTACAGTGTATGTACATTGTACCATTTATAGCCATTATATGTCTTTTTTTTGCAGTTTTCCCCACTACATGCTCTCTCTAATCCAAGGGCAGACAAGGACTAGCTGCTATAATGTTTCCCATATACTACAGACACAAAAGGGATAAGTCTGCACCCCTGTCTATACCTAGATTAGCCTGAGCAACATCATTGCAAAGTATGGCAAAATGAGCATCTCACCAAAGGTGAGCATATAGTTCAGAGAAATACAATTCAGCAAACCCATATATACAAGATAAATGAAGTCACATACTTGAGCTCCTTTTTAATTTCTTCATAGTCCGCCTGTACTTTTAGTTTTTCTTCAAGTTGCTGTATGTATAAAAAGAGAATCGCAATGAGAAACAAAACAACTATGAAAAACTTAAAATAATAACACATGGTACCTACTACAAGCCTAAAGTTGGCACCACACACAACCGTGCTCAGCCTGTGAAAAACAAGTCATGTGCAGTTTGACTTTCACAGGAATCCTTGCATCATAAAGAAAGATGATTCAAGGAGTCCCTGCCTAGCAGCGAAACAACAGCGTCAGCAAGAAGGGTCTCATTGTATCATATAAAACTATGATGCATGGAGTTCAGTCCCCGACCCTATGTGCGGCCCATAAAATGCAGGAAGCACGCAGCCCGTTCTTCACAAAATGAATCCAGTTGTGTGGTGCCGGACTAAAGGAACCAGAAGGTTAAGTGTAATAATTGTGTTTTCATAGAAACGTTCATTATGAGTTATATCACAATTGGCGCTTAGTCAATTGACAGATAGCAGAGTGGCCAACAGTGGATGGATCAGGAAGCAGACAGCCACATCCACCGTGTATCAGCCATTCAGGTTTAATGAATCTTGGCTTCCATTTACATCAATGGGAGTCGAGCCCATGGCTACTACATAATAAATGGAGCGGTCTCAATTGTAAATCATTGGCACAAGCTTGAAACCCACTTTAAGAAAACATTACTTGTGTAGAAAGTAATGAAGTGGGCAATAATTATGAGCTTTTGTATTCTATTTACATGGCAAGTAAGAATATCAACACTTTGGATTGACATTTTAATTGTAGATTTCCCGTAAAAGTCATTCCTTTTTCAAGGAGGGGTTCTCTCCTTTTTGGCGTCTAATAATTTCTACAAACAGTGTTTCTCCCGAGACTACATTATGCAATATATCATCTCACCTGCGGGGGTGCTGTAGAATAACTGAACACTCACTACCAGCTTACCGCATTTACAGCTAATAGCAGACCATAGTCCACCAGCAATCAGCCTAATCTGTCTATATATACAAGCAGCAGTTGTAACCAGACCCCCCCCCTATGTATGGGAAGAAAAAAGGCCTCCCCACCTCGAAAAAGGGAAATGCATTAATCTGGTGGTCTAGGGGCACAATAGGTTATTATACAATGATGCAGTCTTTGTGTAACTGAATAAAGTATCTTCTAGGACGTTATCACATGGTGCACTTGACGTGGATGTCCCTAGTATAACCCCAACCAAATCCGAGCTCAGATGTCTCCTAACCAGATTCCACAAAAATACTTCAAAACATAAGTGCGGCTCCTAAGACGAGAAACTGAAGCAGATACAATGTATTGCTCGCCATAAATCCGTGAACAAATGTCAAGTCAATATTTCAGACAAGAGCCTTCGATGGCGTTGTGAAAACTTCTTCAAAATGTTGCATCCTGACTATTGACTGTGCAGCTCCAGTCCTCCCCTGCCAGCGCAGAGGATGATTGATAATTATACAATGCGGTGTTGCTGCAAGACACATTGCATATTATAGCAAACAAATGTCACAATGAATTCCCTACTTAAATTGTTAATGTGATTTTAATGGCGCTATGGAAGGCCTACATCTGGGATCCATTCACATGCCAAGACGTATGGAGCTGAACGAACTGTTATTCAGATCCCACAGACTGACACCGGGTGGAGGAAAACAGTTGTTAGAAATATAGGACATTAACCTCCTCTCTATAGAGGGCATATGGAACGTTTCATCTACAAACATCTACTGAAAGGCAAGTTCCGCATATTAAGGGAGGGGGGAAGGGGATCTGCAACCTCTGACAGGATGAAAAATGAATTGTAAAGGCCTTGTAGAGCTTCATACACACATTTCTGCTTATTTAGGATATATGAATTTGCAAAATAGCATAGTGTTTTAAGCATCAATGGACCTTACATTGCCAATTGCTACTATAGGTCTACTACTGGATTCACTTATATTGCTACTAGACTACAATAAGAGCCATAAGTGTAACATGAAGAGGAGTAGTTCTCTAGAATACATACAATTTGCTTCAACACAATTTGGACTCACTCACACAACTGTGGTCAGTCCATAAATCGTGCGATGGCCGGATTTAAATGTTGCATAGGATGCAAGGAGTCCCTGCTTCCCCACTGAACAATGTTGAATTGCATTCACCATCACAGCAGGAGAGCAGGGACTCCTTGTATTATACATCATTATGAGTCCTGTCCTTTGAAATATATTTTAGGGATTCACAAACTGACCTCAGCCATGTGCTTAAAGGAAATCTACCATTAAAGTCAAGCATGATAAACCAGAGACCATTGCTCATAGATCCAGGCACCGTAACTGGGCTAATCTTCTTCTATGTGTTATTCATGTGCTACTTCTTTCTAAAATCAACTTTTAAAAATGATCTAATATATATAGTACATAAAATGTGATGCAGAACCTGCCCTTTTATATTGACATAATGCTGCCCTGGCATTTGCGCTCCAGCTTGTATGTCATGGCAGCAATTTATTTTCACGCGCAGAACATAAGACAAATTTTTGGTGACCTCATTCATCACAGGATGTGGATGTATGCAAAGTCGCTTCTACTTCACAGAGATCTCCTCTGCAGGTCTCTAAAACACACAGGCCATTATAGACGACTCATTGAGCACAATATCCGGATGTCAGGAATTATCTGGGATGTATGTAAAGATGCACAATGTCCTGCAATTATCTATTTTGGATTATAATAAAGATTAATAGTAGTTCCTCAATACTCAGCATGTCTCACATGGAGAAGATAGATTGAGAAGTGATTTCACGCGGACATTGTGCTTTCCCTGCAGCAGACTGGAGTCAGAGCAGTTATTTAAGGTTCTCCAGAACCAGAAGCCACATAAAATTGATAGATAACCCTTATAGGATCCCCCTATCTTTCTAGTCCTGCCAGTGTTGAAAATGAGGTAGTACTGCTGCAAAGCAATCTGCCATAAAGCAGATGTTTTTGACTAGGATTAAGCCATTTTTTAAGATACCGGTAAATATTTCTCATTAAATATTAAATGTGTTTTACATAAATTTATTTTAAAAAAAATAGGTAATTTTCTGATGAATATATTCATGCGTATTTAGTGTACATGCTAGTTTCAAAGAAAATAAGCGAGTGACGTGATCATATTTAAAACGTACACATTGGAGGGAAGGTATTACCGGTGTCATAGGACACGACTGTGGTGTTTCTGACTAGCTGTCGGCTTATACACTGCCATAGATTCATGTGGCCCAATGCAGGGAGATAATAAATGAAGATTGCGAATTGTCGTCTTGAGTGTCAGAATTGGGTCGATAAGCCATATTAAATTCCCCCCATTGACACCTCAAATAGCATTGAGTTTGAGCTTGGCAATTATAATCTTCACTTTCCAGTACCAGTTCTAGTACTGGGGATCCCAAAAGGGAAGGCATAAAGTAAAACCCTTTTGTTACAGACCAGTCCAGTGATAGATTGCAAGCTCTTACGAGCCGGAAGCTCACAGGACTCCCTAATGTTTCATACTCGTTTGTTGATACTTTTTAATTATTATTTTATTTGTTATGTATACGTGGCGCATGATTTGTAAAGCGCTGGGGTATATGATGGCGCTATATATAGGAAGATTTACTTCCAATGTCACGTACTTTGAGAGTGCTGTTCTTGGTGTTTAGCTGCTGTTCAAGCTGAGATATTTGAGAGGCTGAGTTTTCACGGAGCTTTGTGAGACTGGCCTGTAACCTCTGTACATCTTCCACAAGTTGGGCTATCTCCCGCTCCTTTGCGGTAAGTTCAACTTCCATATTGGAGCGAGAAGATTCCTCCGTCGTCTGATCCTGTTGAAGAACAAAAAGACAAGAGAATTTCCAAATTACAACAATGTAAAGAGGCATATATTGAAGAGTGAAGTGGACTTATGCTTAAAGGGGTTTTCCCATCTGGGCATTCACATTGAATTTCATTCATTTTCAATAGGTAAACATTTCTTCAATTGGATGTTATTAAAAAAAATGTTCCTGTGTGAAGATAATTTCTCATAAATGTAGTCATGTTGTGCCTTAGAAACGAGATGGCTTCCTCGGATACGACCAACTCACATTTAGGCAGCAGTGGCCAGCCATGGGCTATCGAGTCCTGTCTGACCACCTGGCTTTACCAGAGGACGGCTGTGCGACACGTAGTAACTCCCGGACATTTTATATACAAAAACCTTCTGTTTCTTAGGGCAATCCCTCAAGCAAAGGTGGCCGTATCCAAGGATACAGCCTTGTTTCTAAGGGATCGTAAGACTACATTTATGAGAAATTATCTGAGGCTGTAAATTTTTTTAATAGCATCTAATTGAAGAAATGTTTATGCATGGCAGATTAATTAAATTAAATGTGAATGCCCAAATGAGAATACCCTTTTAAGACTAGAAGATCCTAGAGATAACTTACAGAAAGAGTTGTTCTATAAAACACCTTTGGATAACGGATAACTGAATGGCATATATTGTACTTATATGACTTCCAGCAAAGATTAGAGTCAGTCTCTAAGCTTGAGTTCCTTAGGCTTGCCAGCTAAAAATAAACTGGGGACCCAAACTTAACCATCCTCCGTGAAAAAGACCATAGTAGTATCCAAATTAAGTTGTCTTCTGCTCTATCTATGGGGTCTGGTAAGAGGCTAGAGACTGGGGCCCACCGGAGGACACATCTTGGTCCTCCGGTGGCCCAGTCCGACACTGGTTTAAACTGATGACTATATTACTACCCTGTAATTGTGTCTGTAGATTCACCTCACAATCTGTAAAGCATTGCAGAATATAATGGCGCTATATAAATAAAGATTATTATTATTAATTTCCGATCCATCATCTGAAGCAAGTCACACTGCCTGGCAAACACTGACCAATCTACTAGTAGTCCATGCTGCACTATGCGTTATGTTAAATGTGATGTAATCTGCTCCTTCTCTAATGCTAACAGAGCATTACTGCTGTATTAAAGGGGTTGTCTGGCGGTTGAAAACACGACTGCTTTCTTCCAAACACAGCGGCACAGGTGACCATAATTTATGTTGGTATTGGAGCTCTGCTGTATAAAATTAAATGGCGCTTAGTTGCAGTACCACACACTACCCATAGTCAGGAGTGGAGCTGTTTTTGAAAGAAAGCAGATCTGTGTATGAGAACCTCAGACAACCCCTTTAAAGTCATTTGCTGGACAAGCAAACCTGTTACGACGTCATCAAATCATTGTGGAGTTTAGGAATAATCGTGACCATAAAGAGTGTATTTTACCGTATCAGGCGGCTTCTGCGTCTGCGAGGCATGATGGAGGGATTTGTTAGCTGACGAAAGCTGCTCCTTTAAGGCCTCTGCTTCTCTCTGTGCCACCTCTGCTCTCTGATGGGAGGGGAAAGAAAAAGGTGAAGAGAGAAATACATTCATTTTAACAACTGACAATTAATCTGAGAACATTCATCAATTCATGCCCGACTGACTATAATTGATTTTCCTAAACACTCAACCTAATAAATGTTAGGGGGGGATGGAGGAAAAAAAACTGGAAAGTGATGGATTTTTATTTTAAACAGTACAAGGAAGAAATAATTGAGCGATTATGACAGTAATTTAACGCTAGAAGCAAGGAATCCCCTGCTGCTGTTAATGCTGCAGCCCACTGAATTTATCAGGCTGAATAAATATGAGGAGAAATGGAATCTTTTTTATTCAATTTATTTCTATACTCACGCCGAGAATGATTTCATTTCAGAATTACTTGTGGGAATGACTCATAGAGGGAGGCACGGTGGGAACCTTTTAATCTGCTGGGGGTGGGATGCTATTCAGCCAATAGAAAGGTGGGGCTGGAAATAAAGGGGTTAAATAAAGTGGCAGAACGAGAGACTGGGGGTAAAGAAGCAGCACTCGCTGAGACAAGGAGGCGAGCAGCATTGTGTGTGATGCCGGAGAGGAATGCCATTATTTTACACCAGGTGATTGCATTGTAAATACTGTGCTGGGCTGTAATCTGTATATGAAGATATTCAAGTGGCAAGTCACTGTATTACATCTAATTTACATTATAATACTAATATACCACAACAATAAAGCTGGATGTAGAAGTAAATTGTCAGCAGAACACTCTTTTGGCCACCAGCTATTCTATGACTCCCCAGTACACAGGCATGCCCAGCGTGACCAGGTGTGCATGTCATTTCAATGGGCAATAGGCAGGAACCCAAACTGAATGCATGAATGATAGTAATATATCAGGTTATATTCTTTTACAGGTGGGTTTTCCATGCATTGTCTCCACAGCCATGCAGACTGGGTGTGAAGAAACACTATTTTTTAAGTGCCAGCTGCCCCCCAATTTGTTGCAGGTGGTGTTGCCTGAAGCAAAGGACTCAACTTGCCTCATGGATGGTGCACCCCTGGCAATAGGTTGCTGTTATACACCTCCAGTGGAAATATCTTTCTGACTATTAGGCTACCACCACACAAACGCATTGGCCACAAACAGCGGATGCATGGTGTGCATTTAAAGGCCACAACATTACCGTCTGAGGTTCGCCGAACAACAAAAAATACAATAAGGATTGCACTTTGGACAGTCAGCGCAAACATGGGGCCATGGAAACCATCGCTGCGTGCATTAAAATTAATTTGTCTGTTTGCTTTCTGTTGCATAAAAGTGTAAGGACTCATACAGGGTCGTTGTAAAAGACATCGTTTTGGGACATAATGGAAAGAATATTAGGGGGACACAGGGAGACACTTTGAGAGGGCACTGTGGGAGTCACCACGGCAAGCCATTGTGGGAGTCTCCACGGCAAGCCACTGTGGGAGTCACCACGGCAAGCCACTGTGGGAGTCACCACGGCAAGCCACTGTGGGAGTCACCACGGCAAGCCACTGTGGGAGTCACCACGGCAAGCCACTGTCGGAGACACCATGGCAAGCCACTGTCGGAGACACCTTGGGAAGGCACTGTGGGAGACCCCACGGGAAGGCGCTGTGGGAGACACCACAGGAAGACACTGTGGGAGACACCATGGCAAGGTACTGTGGCAGACTCTATGGTGGGCTCTTTGGCATTGTGAGAAGGATTACTGGATTTGACTGATGATATTACTAGAATATTACCCATTGGAGAAGTGCTGTAAAAATAACTTTTCCTTCTCTTTTATGCCTCTGATTATGGTTGTGTTTTTTGCATCCTAAAGTCTGTAAATACATTCTATCCCTTTATGTGTATGCCAAGATCCCCCATTGTTGAAGCGAGGACCACCACCTTACTGTACATATGAGATCGTTGGCCAGCTCACTTCTTAAATTAGTGAATAAATTGTCCCAATGATCTTTTGCTAGATTCCACTATGAGAAACACACATATTCGGATATTTTAAGGTATTGGAATGATTTTCATGGCTCTTGACGCACATAGAATTACTAGGCCAATACTAAACACTCCGGCAGTGATAACTGCAATGACTGCTGGAACAGATCACCCGTCAGAACGCATTGTTTTCACAACACAACAATCTATGGCCTACATTTCTACAGTATATATGCCACTGACTACTCTCTACCCAATCTTTTAGGCTTTTGTATCATACGTCTTGTACAATAGAACACAAAAGTAAAGAATCACAGTGAAGTAATGTTATTCTGAGCAATGAGCAGCTTCCTCCTACCATTTGGATATGACACTGCGACTACTATTATGTTGACCCCGGGAAAAAACAAAAAAATATGAGTCGTCTTCTGAAACAAAAGTATGTGTTCACGGAGTACGTCACCGGCCTAATACATAAAATCCATTCAAAGAAAGCCCAGATCCTAGCGCTTTACAGCATGATCTTACACTCCCAGAAGATGTGCTTAATCAAAACGTCATGTACAGCTCTCGCCTGCCAAAAGACCTTGGTTAGGACTACAAATCCTTCTTGGCCAAAAGTAAATGTGTGCATGCCAAAGCAGAGGCAAATAACTCCAGTCTAGAGCCTAGTCCAGGACCCATTTCTCAGCATGTTATTATGGCGCGCATTAGAAGGCTTTTAACACCGCCATCATCTTATAATGAAATTTCAATGCTTCTTTATTTCTTCAAGGAATTATTACTCAATGTACAACATCCTTTCTCTTAAGTGTGACAACATCATGTAGCGGGGATTTGGTGTTTTCTTTTTACATTTCTTTTATTTTATTTCATTTGGACGCTGCCCAAAAGAAACAAAAACCATGACATGAAACAGGTGGCCCCGATCCAGCGCCTCACCTGCGCCTGGAACAGGCATTTACAAGTGCTGTCTGCAACACGCTAGATTTAGACACATCGGGGAAGATTTATCAAAAGATAAGACCCATTAGACTAGACGGTTTTTTTCTGCAGCAGATTTATCATTGTGTTTGACCCTGGATGATTATTCTGAAGTAGTGGAAGACTGTCTCAATGTTCTCTGGAGCTTCTAACGGAAAATTCTGCGTTCTTTTTGGCATTTTATTGGTACACCTTTGGTCACACCCCCTTTAGCCCCTTTTAACAAGGACACTGCTCTTTTGGGGCACAAGTGCCCCAAAACTGTCTGAAGCCTTTTCAGAAATGTGTTTTATGGTGTTAGGCTGCTATAACATGGTGCGTTCTTGGACAGTTTTTAAAAGCATACATTTTTGTATGTTTACCATGTGTTTGCCTGGTTTGAATGTGTTTTTTTTTCATTTCTGGAAGTGTAAGCAGCTGTGAAACTAATTAAAACCAGCCAAACACATGGTAATGCTATAAAACCGCATGCGTTTTCAGTGCGTTTAAAAATGGTCCAAGAACAGTCCAAAAATGCACCGTGCAGCACCCTAAATTACAACAAAATTCTTTGAAAAACAGTTTTAGAAATATGCCCCAATTGGTCTACTTTCACTTAAAATGAAATTACCTGATTGGCTCTTTCGAGGTCTGTCATTATCATTTCAATCTCATCGGCCCTAGAGGAGGAGGGAAAACACAACTGTGAGTAAAGATGGTACATGAACATTTTTTTTTAAAGCTAAAATACATTAAAGAGTAACCAATATTATTTTCACATAGATGAAGAGAAAAGCTCAAGAAGACCGTATGTAAAACAAATAATTATCTTCTTGTTGTTTAGTAGGTGATAGCATAGTATAGTAAATACCATCAATATCTGATCAGCATACCCATAGGAGTCCATCATACATTGATTTTAAAGCACAGATGAGATAGAAAATATTAAGTCAGTGAATCTTTCTTTGTTCTGCAAGCACAAGAATTTAGAATTTGTCCCGGTGCTATCTATTGATTCAACGGATAACACACGGACAAATGTTTTTATATGGGTTCATACTTCTGTATGAGATGACTTCCAGGACCGCATAGGTCCTATGCTTGTCCGTGAGCGGCTCCGGCAGTCTTTTCTAACGTCATCAGTGTGTGAGCGTTATTCACATACCGATGACTCAAGGGGCCTAAACAAAGGACTACGGGTCTGTCTTTTGCATCACTGCACACAATCGGGTTTAGGTAAGGTAATTCCTTAAAATTTGTAGCATCCATAAGAGGCATATGTTATGTGGATTTGCCATTGTCTACCTCCAACAGATCCCACTGTTTAGACACAAAGTGGAGACCAATGTCTATAGGATCTCGGTTTCTAGGCATCCAATCTCATTCCAAAAACACAGAGATTACATGTAATCAATGCGCGACACAAACTAAGGCAGCGCTATTTTTGTGGTTGGGCACTGGCCTCTCATTTCGATAGATCTCTCTGTATAAAGGGTAATTGCAGCTGTTTACATTCCAGGCCTCTTGTTTAAGAAGTGCGGCTCCGCTCAAAACAGCTCCTAATTATAGATCCGCACTGTAAATATGAATTCATCTTAATCTCTATGTGTATAAATATTTCTATTCATGTTTCTCCTTTAAACCAGAACTTGTATTGGTATTTCAAATGATTTTCCTACTAATAAACATTTTAGCAAAATGTAATTCTTTCTAATGCTGCCCAACAGTTGTGCCCTATTTTGGTCGGTTCGGAGGATATTCTAATAGAAGAGTACAGTTTATCCTTTGTAAATCCACTGCTAACAGAGATCACGGACACAGAGTTTGTACAAGCAGCCGGATTAAACCCTTACATGAAAAGTTTTCTTTATGTTTTCATTTTTTTGGGTCGAGTGAAAAGTAAACCAACCTAAAAATATAATAAAGGAAACTATATTATGTATATTGTGCCTAAAAGTTCCAGGTCTGGACGAGCACACGTTGGCGTGCTGGAGAGGAGGACGAGCTTCTCTATAGGAAACAGCGCTGCCTGGTTGTACATACGGGGAAAGAGAGCAGGCTCTATATTTTCCCTGTGTACGGTACACAATATCTTTTCTAGCTTTATAATTAGAGGACATCTACCACCAGGATGAAGGATAGCAAACAAAGCACACTGACATGGTGGTGTGCGGCCCCTCTGGCAGGATCCACTCTTCTTTTAGCTTCCTAAGCCTGTGTTTTTACAAAAAAAAAATGTTTTTAAAACTATGCAAATGAACCTGATGGGCTCCAACCTCCATTGACATCTATTGAGTCTGGAGACCTTCAGGCTCATTTGCATAAATGGGAAAGCCCATTTTTTGGGAAAAACAAGGGTTTAAATAGTTAAAAGAAGAGCAGATCCTGCCAGTGGGGCCACACATGAGTATGTTAGTGTGCTTGGTTTACAATCCTTCATCCTGGTGCTGGATGTCCTTTAACAGAAACATGAGGGAGGGGAACCTTTTGTACCTTTGTTATCCTATAGGTATTTAGATCTAGATCAAAAACCGTGATGAACGACAGACCATATTTTTTAGGGTGGTTTCACTTCGGCGCTTTCAGTGAAATAAAACTGAAGTGTGAAAAAGCCCATTGAAAAGAATGGGTCAGTAAGGCATCAGTGAAAAATCACTAAAGCCAGGAAGAGAAAACCAATCTGTATGTGTCCATAAGCCAAAGTGGGTTCAGAGAAAAATCACTGATGAGAAAAAAAACTTCAATGTGAAACCACCCTTATAGATAACATGCTGTCATCTATCTGTGTTCACTTAGACAAATTATCATCACAACCACTTGTTATAATTTACATTTGCCTGATAACGTTCTCTTTAGATTGGCCCGTATATATTGGCTTAAAGAATTATCAATGACACATGTTGTCATATTCTATTTACAGCCCTGGGAAATCTTATCTTTAGGTGATAAGGTAGCATTATCAGCCTCATGTCTATCTGACCTGGGTTATTTATGATAAGGCTGTAAAGATGGCTGCATTAAAAGGATCATTATTGCTCAGCTGATCCTGAATGTTTACATGAGAAGGAGGCCATCTAATGCCAGACATCCAAAACAGCAGAAGAATATGATGGAAGGGTTATAGAAGTGTGTCCACAAGAAAAGAATATATGCAGTGCGTTAGGGTCACTTTCCCATGATCATATTGTGGCCAAAATCAAGAAAAGAACCTACATACAGAAAAGCTATAAGGAAACATTTAGTATAACTCTGGTACCCTAAATTCACTCCTTGATTTGGCTGAAAAGTGTAACCAAAATACTGCCAAGTGAACCTGGTCCGAGGCTCCATGCACACGGCCAATGTTTTTTGTCTGAAGAAAAAATTGCCTCAAAAACGTGATACTTTATTCCATCATATTAAAAAAAATGAAGATGTACATCTCATAAAAAGGGGAAAATACCAAAGCTTTACCAGCTACTACAATGGTCAAGAACTAGGATTGTAATTGTTCAAAAAGTGAAGGTATTTTCACCCATTTTATAAGATGTATATATCTTTTTTATTTTTTTTTTCTATGGGTTCACTCACCCTGCCATAGCTTCCACAGCTGCCTGTGCCACAAAACTCAGACCAGGTCCTATTCTGGCCATGTCAACCACGGGCCTTTTGTTTGTGGTAGGATATTACACATATTTCATGTGCAGGTAGCTTAAGACTATATATTTTATATTAAAAATGTTTTAATAAAAACTGTAACAAAAAAGACCACAAATAGTTTAAAGTGTAGTCAAGCAAGGTACGTCACACAGGACCTTAGTTTATGGTAGCAAAAAGCAAATAAAGTCCTAGGGGGAGATTAATCAGAAGTGTCCGAGGTAAAACTGTTCCAGTTGCCCATGGAAACGAATCAAAGCTTAGCTTTAACTTTATAAACAGCGGTGGGTAAATTAAAGCTGTGCTCTGATTGGTTGTCATGGGCAACTAGAACAGTTCTATTCTCAGACACTCCTGATAAATCTCCCCTCTACACTCTGTAGTCAATCATGAGAGAGTACCAAGGAAATAAGGAAATAAGTCAATGGCCAAATGAATAGAGCAAAGTACACCTGGTCATAGTGTTAGTCATGACAACGATCGTACGAAACCATGGTCGGAGCATAGTTAATTATATTCTAAGTCGCCCGAATATTCTGCCATTTCCATATTAGAGTCTCTCCTGTTATTTTGTAATACTTTAATGTCCAGACTTCAGCCAAATATATACATAATCCAAACCATAAAGTATAATGAGCAATGATGGCAATCTGAAGAGATCTGTCTCTTGTAACCCTTTAATAGGAAGCACCTTTACTTACTGACCATAAATTATATCCTCCATGAGACTTCGGATCATAAAACCACACAACACATCAGTAACCAGGAGGTAACTGCTGAGAAAACAGAAATTCCATTCCACACAATCTACACATGTAAGAATTTACTCCACAATTGGCCTCTAGTGGCCCAACATGGTGTCCAAATAACTTACGTGGGGGGGAAGAAAAGGGGGGCAAACAGAATCAGAATCAGACAATATGTGAAATGCAGGTCACAGCTTGGCATGTGACCCACTGAGCAATCAAAGCCATCGCCTGAATCTGTCACTCAGGGTTCAATCGTTTCGGAGCAGGACAAATTGAACAGCTGTGGCTGGGAGAATTAAGTGTACTGCGTGATTCATTCAGGATCTATGAGGGAAGGCATGTGAGAATGTCCTGTGCTCACTAATGCATTATAGGCTCTCCTGCCATAGATTAGGCTAATGCCTCTGCCATTATGTAACCAAATATTATTGACAGAGATTGTCAAACCTTAAAAATATCCCTCCGGAGTGGTTAACACCAATATTGGGAATCTGTATAGTGATCACTAAAGACCTAATATAATGTCATTTCCTATGAAATCATCCATGTCCGGGTGACCAGGGGCTAAATGGTCAAGTGACCATTCTTATAAAAAAAGAAAAAAAGAAAATGGTAAAAGAAAAAAGTACTTAATCAGCATTATTTTATTGTGGATGTTATTTTATTTGCATTATTTTGACTGCAAATGAAAAAATCTCAAAAGGATTGTTATCAGGAAATGCAACTATTATTTGGAAAAAAAAAAACTCTAACAATATCTAATCCAGATAGAACATATGATATCCACCAGTAATTTTGAAATACATAAGCAAACTACTCCTTGCTACTTTATGTGCTAGTAGAATAAAAGGTAATGGCTTATTCCGACGGCCATGTGCTCGCCCAAACCGAAACCTGGGCGAGAACAGGGGAGAGAGGAGGAGTGGTAAGCGCTCCTCACTCCTCCATCGGCACATGAGCAGTTGCCCAACTCGACCGCAGTTTCGGTGACACACCATGTGCTTACTGCACCTATGACTGGGAGCCATAGAAGTCTATAGGGGTCATGATCTGGTTGCAAATCATGTGACCAGATTACAGCCCCCATAACGGCTTCCTGAATGTACACTAATTGCCCCAACATGGGAACCAGGTTCTTCTAAAAACTAGCTCATGAAACAAAGCTTAAGTAGACAGAGTTAAAGGGATTGTTTACTATTAGTAAAATTTATGCTATTGTTTGCATAATGAAATAAAGTACAATTTTCCAATATACGTTCTGTATTAATTTATCATGGGTTTTCTAGATCTCTGCTTGCCGAGATTCAACAGGACGTTTCATCGTTGACTTCCTGGGGTGGACACAGCTCTGATTACACAGTCATATAATGCGCCGGGCACTTTTCTGACATCACATGACCAAGGACTGATTTTTATCCGAAGTAAAAAAATTAAGCTTTTTATAGAATGAATAGCAAGCAGCGATCTAGATAACAGCGTGGAATTGATACAGAAAATATAATGAAAAATTGTTAAACTTTTCAATGCAGAAACAATGGAATTTATTTGCTGAAACTGGACAACCCCTTTAATCCTACTCAGTACTGCATAGTCCAATAAAAATACAACTAATGGTGTTCCTATCCTCTTTACTATTGACACTGATCAAATTATTGCTTGTCATGAAAGCGGTGCAGAAAATTCAATTGATGCATATTGGTAAGTTACCGAACATCCTCCCCCACACAAACTACAAATGCATTTTAAAAAAAAACAAAAAGTAAATAGGCCTACCCTTTTAAGGCCTTATTACACAGGACATTTATCAGGAACTAGGTCATTTTCAATAAATAACCCACATAATAGGCTAGCTGTTATATTTTATATGATGCGGGAACCCAAACTCCTCATCTGTTTGGAGCACATTCCCTCGATGCCGAGAGTGCACTTATACTGGATGTGCCAGGGGAAGCCTCAACCAAATGGCCATTCCAAATTTGGGCAACAAATTCTATCTGGTAGATGTACTTTACAAATCATATTATATATATCTGGATTCGGAACCACGGTGCTATATAAAAGATATGGTTGGCCATGTCTGCTTTTGATCACTTATGCTGAATTGTCGCCATTTAATTAAATTAAGCACAATGGAGAAGAAAACCGGAGCTGGAATGCTCTAAAGGAAAAGAAAAAAAAAACTAGTTCAGCGGTTCAACAGAATAAAGAACTTGTAAGCGTTAGTACTAAAGGAATATTAATTAAAATATAGATAAAAACAAGCTTTGCTTTATCCAGAGGGATCACCGAGACAATAATCTTCCTACATCATCATTCTTTACTAGTGGGGAATACAACTAATACTTGCTTTATTATACTTTCCCAGTTTGTAGAGGGGTTTCCTGGCACATTGGATGGATCATCAATATATGATCGATGAGGATCTTATACCCAGCTGACCAGAAAGACTACAGTATTTGGACAAGGGCTACAGCCTCTTCACTGCTCACCAAGACCTGAGACACGGCCAGGCCATGTGACGATAAATGCAATGGATCACAGGCCTAGGAAACGGAAGCAGCACTCAAAGGAGTGACTCTGATATGACATTAAGGCCCCATCGTAAGGATAGGACATAAGTTTTATAAATCCTGTAAAAACACACTATATATTTTTGGAATATCTTTATGCGAGGATGCTTGGGTTTCATCTGTAGGGTTACAACTTTAGGAGCCACTAGGAGATTATTGTATCCACACAAGAGAATTTGATGGCAACAGAAGTCTTGTCAACTAAATGACGGGGCTGAGGCACCTCTAATGATTATATGCCACAAACATTGGCAGGTCATCGCGCATATGAGGTCCACGTCCTGTCTGTTGATTCAATGGGCAACATCATTTAATTATGGGCTAAAGCAGAAGTCTCTGGTCCGACTCACAAAACTCAGAAGTAATAGAGACACAAAAACAAACAGCAGAGGACGACTCCCTGGGTAATAACGTCAGAGGAGAACCAAACCCAAAACCCCTTCGCAGGGGGTCCTGATGTGGTTACCAATTGGTATGTGGCATTGAACCCAATACAGGGCACCTCAATAAAAGCGATCCAAATGGAATTACACAACTCTCCGTAGGTGAACTTGCAACTCTCAAGGCTCCAAAAAAATAAGGCAGCAGTAAAGGAAAAAATCTTGGACACTGATGGGACGCTAATAACCAAAAGTTGGGGAGTGTCTACATCCAAAATAAGCTGACTGAACAGGATAAAAATGTAAGAATGATAAAATACAGGATGAACTAAAAAAATCCTACATCTGGCGTAAGATTTTTTTCAAGCTTTATTTTATTCATTAATAAATAATTGTTATCATGTTTATAGATTACCAAAATCAAAAATATAATTATAATAAACAATGAAAGATACTGGAACCCTTAACCATAGCGGAAAAAACACAGAACCAAAAACAATTGTAGGACATCTCAGTGTGATTGACATATTGTAAGTAATAGACTTCTTTTCCTTCGTCTCACATGGATCTGGCCTTAAAGGAACTTCTGTGCATCCCCTCCCCCCGCCTCAAGTTCACACATATGAAGGCAATTGCTAAATTAAACTTTCACGGTAGATAAAGGGCAGACATTACCGTTATATCTGCTTTATCCAATGCCACTTCTTAGTTGCAGTGACATGCTGTCAGTTCTCTTTTCACCTCATTTTAGGAATAAGTTACCTGTCAAAAACTATGAATACGTTGCTACAGGCAATTCAGACATTTACCTCAGTACATCTAGCACAAGTCAGACGCGCTGGAAGAGCTTAATATGGGGAAATAAGTGTGCTGAACCTCTCCGAGGTCACATGCCTGCCAGTGATTAGACTTGCTACTCATTACTGCCGAATGAAATGGGGACTCGCAATGATAGCCCTATGACTATATATGTGGCTACACTAACCAAATACACTCAGATATGACATACTGTAATATACAACACAGGCTAAAATAGTGGCATCTATAATATATATTTATTTATTATATATACACACGTACAGGCAGTCCCCTACTTAAGGGCACCCGACTTACAGAAGATCCTTAGTTAAAGACGGACCCCTTTGCCCACAGTGACCTCTGGTGAAGTTCTGTGAATGATTTACTATATATATGTCAACTGATTGATCCTTTTATGGTTTCATGGGTGGGGGATTAATGTCTAATATCGAATAATACATGACCAATTATTCCAGATGGCAAATAAATGATACATTTCTCCAAATTAAGGCTCTTTTCTCACAAACCAGTAATGACAAGGGAGATTATCACGTATGAACTAATCTTACTCTACAAACTTGTCAAGGTTAGGATATGCCATCCCTTCAATTTTGCTGGGGTTTTCCTTCTGTTGCTTTAAATGAAGTTAGAGCTGCACAAGGCAGCCTGCTGTACCGGGGTATGAGGTCCAGCTGTGCTTATCTACATAGCCAGGGGGCTGCCAATAGCTCTGGCTCCATTATTCTCCAGATTGGTAAGGGTCCCAGAGGATCACCTATCATGAAGTGATGGCATATCGTATTTAGAGAGAAGTGATCATCCAGGGTTCGCCAAATTTGTCAAAACATTTGGTCCAGATCCAAATCTCTACTCGGTACTGACCAATGTTGCTCCAAATGTCTTGGAAATTGGTTCACAAGCACCTCTTGCCCTCTAAAACGTTAATTTAATTTATCTTGTTTCATTCATTTTATATAATTTTTTTCTTTTTCTCCGCTGCCTAAGCTAGCCGCCAGCTTACAAGATTGATCCAATATAAAGCCAGAAAGATTCAGTTTTGCTTCAGTGCCTGAAAAACGGACGATTATTGCCAAATCTACGAACCAATGTATAGATTAGCTCATCTGTAATTCTATTCTCTCATGTTATCACTATGAGATGCTAATATTGTTTTAACTATTGGACCTAATAATATAAAGACCAGGGAAGTCTATGACTGTGGTTGTGATAAGAGTGATAAATGATATAGATAGATAAGCAGATTTTACACGACTATCACCAAAAAACACATTTATATTTAATCTTCAGTAAGTACAATGTTATATACGAGAAGCTTTTTCCCTGCAGAACAGTCAGCATCCCGCTTGTTACATCAGATTATAATCTTCAAGATGATGAAAACCCCCAGGCACCTTATATTTTGCCGGCTATTATAATTTAACAATGACACAGCTTTTAAGTACCAGCGGGTAAAGAAGAGGCCAATGCAATAGAGCTAAGTATACCCATCTGCAGAATCAAACTAGTCAAAAACAGGATTTTACAAAAGCACAGTCTTTGTCAGAGACCGTCTTCACATGTTTTTATGGAGTCATGTTTTTATGGAGTCATGTTTTTTTTAAAATATATTTTAAGAGGACTGGTCACCTCTCCTGGCATCTCTTTTGTAGAAAGGATCCCTTTAAAATAACAATTCTGTGTGACCCTTTCTTAGAATTGTTGTTTTGCTCCTTCTTCTAGAAATTAATGCGTAAATTGCAAACTGGCTGGCACTACCTGGAGGTGTCCCTGCCATTTAACAGCACCCTTTGTACAGTAAAAGACTCCTCCGACTGGTAACACCCACTTGGCCAATAATCATACCCTTCTACAAGGAATAACAAAGCTATTTATTCAATTCTCTTACAGATGTTATAAAGGAAAAGGCTTGTCTGGGGGAAATAAAATAATAAAGTTCTTTCAAAAAGAGATGCAATAAAAAAAATTAAAAAAAAAGTAGTAGCACTAATTTGCTTCCTCACTGATCATTTTTCTGATGCCTAATGGTCTCCCCAATAGTCTTATCCCTGGTACTGTATTAACATACAGGAAATGCTCCAACAACCGTTTACTGGCAGAGGAAGTGACTACCTTGAGAGAGAAAGAGGGAGTGGCCAGATCGGGGCATTTCCTGTTTATTGAAATAAAATCTGGAAGCAGAGACCAGGAGCCTTCTGGCAAGAGTCAAAACACAAGCAGCGAGGAATTGGTTGGGAGAATAATACTTTTTTGATTAACTTTCTGCTCCTGTTGAACAACCCTTTTACATGTTCTACCCGATATCTTTTTTTGGTCTTTTTTTTTTCTGTGATCACAGGATAACCAACTGCCCAGATCCCCGGCTCCCAGTTCCTGGTTTCCCTACCGCTTAACTAGCCCAGGGGAACTAATGGATGATACATGGTAATCTATCTTTCTCAAGGAGCCTAACTGCACAAATGTGTGTGCATTCTCGGGCCACAAACCAGTCCTTACACACTGATGACAGTGGGCAGTAGGTTAATATAAGACGCTATGGAAACCACAGCAATGTGTGCGAGTCCACTGAACTACATGGGGTCAAGGACATGTCCAAAACAGCATTCGTGTACATAAACTCAAAAAGTTTGGACAATCCTTTTAAATGGTCTACCCAACCTGGAGGATATCTGATATGTCATTTGAGTACCAGTTTTCTAAAGCAGGGCAAATCCGTGATGGTATTGCAAGGAGTAATTACACAACTACTTGGAATGAGACTTTGTTAGGGCAACTTCTATATTGTTTCTGGCGATATAACTGATAAAGTCTTCGAGGTAGAACATCGATTTAAAGAGTAATCTTACAAAGAGATCTATTATTCTCCCATTCTAAAATACATTACACTGATAAATGTAAAGGTCTTCAGGTTACCCAGAGAGGATACTATAAAGATAACAAAATATAAAATTACTGGAGCCCAGGATCAGCTCCAGAACATAAAGCACTGAAGTAATGCTCTGACAGGCCGAAGGGCGCTCCCACATATAGAAATGTAACTAGATACTGCCGCTTTGCATTTATATAACCACAAGGAATGATTCACAAATTCATCATAACTTGTAAAGTTACAATAAATCTATAGTCTCTTTGAGTCCTTTTCATATGGAAAAGATTACATAAACTGCGTGTCACAGCTCCTCACTCATATTTCAAGTGTTTACTCTACAAGGCCAAGGTGGACTGTAATACCCTTTTTATTTCCCGGTGAATGCATACATTATGCTTCATGATATTAGGTTTCATGGTATAACAAAGCCTTTTCTCTTATTAGATGATCCTTTTATGCAGTTGTATTTACTTCATTGTCATTAATATTTTAAAGACAAATCTGTAAAAATATAGGCCTCCATCCTCCATAGCACAAAAAATATAGGCCTGTGCGGCTGTGATCTAGCAACATTTTAGACAGCGGCTCCTTGGGGCCACCAGCTAAAATCATTGTGGACCCACTCTTCATCTTTCCCCTCCAAAAAAATTAGCCCCCATCAGCCTCAAAATAAGGGTTCTTCTGCTCTATCTATAGGGTCCAGTATAAGGTTAGAGTCAGAGGATCCCCGGGTGCTCTGGTGGGCCAGTCTGACACGGTCTCTCTCAAGATACAGACACCACAAGACCCCTGAAAGCATCTTGTAAGTTGAAAATCTGAAATTAACCAAACATCTGAATAAGGTTGTTCCATTGCGGTGAAAAAGACATTTAGAGAAGTTTCTGCAATGTATCAGTTACTACGGATATAGGCCAGAGATATATCTCAGGGCGACAGTCAAGACTTTTTACAGCAGAGGCAGCTACTATAACCATGTAGATAGATGCACATTGTGTGATTTTGTGTTTCTCTAATGTGTGTAATGGACACAGAGCATAACCAGAACTAAAGTCGTATCCCAGCTATGATCTAAGGCTAGCTATATAGGACTTCTTGTGGTGCACAGTAAACAACTTTCTCATAGATGAGAATGAAAGTGTTGGACAACGACTCTGGAGTCTGACTGTGTAATGTAAAGGTGTTACAAAACTGCACAGTTGTTACCAAAACAGCGTATAAGAGTGGACATTCTGCAGATTGTTAAAGGGGTCGGCAACAAAAGTTTACCAGGGTAAATGCAATATCAGAATGAGGTCACAGATTTGTACTTACCCTGGTAAACCTTGGCCGCCAGTCAGGATTAGCTGCAGCAATCCTGGTGATGCCCATTGTCTGGAGGCTCTTCCAATGGGTCGGGAGAAGTCCTACTTGTCAATGGTCATCACCCAAGGTAAGTACAAAATCGGTGACCTTGGCACACCTCTCCAACCACTGATATGGGAGTGGTCATCACGGAGTGGATAGGAGTACAGTAAAGACTACACAATCCTGGAAGCCAGCAGGACACAGACGTCACAGAAAACGCTGCTGCTGGTGGGTTATGCGACCAACAGCTCCCACCAGCAACAGAGAAACTTTATCGGAGACAGTACAATCTGAGTGACCCTTTTAGGGTCTCGTGATTACGCTGGTAAAGTTTCTCATGATCGGCTATCCCTTTAATGCATGCAGCCTAATATGTGGTGGAATATCAGGAGCTTATCATGGTCAAACGGTATTAATATGAACATGTCAAGTCAAACCAAACATTAGGGTAATCAGTTTTCTTTTTTTGTTTTATTAACATAAGTGTTTTTCTGCGTATGATCCTTAATAATCCTATATATGATCACTCAAACCTCCTCACTACTCTGTAGTGTTACAATGGAACTATTAAAAATACTATTTTTTTTTAAGGAAGATTTCATACCAGCAGCACATACAGAATTGACAGCATCAGACAAAGAAGAAAATAGCAGTCTATAAATCTGCTACTGCGGCAGAAAAATATAAAGTGGGGGAAAAAGCCAATGTTTACAAAACAGGACTTCGGTGGGCTACTCATCGGGAATATATTTGTGAGCCAATGCCTCTAAAGCTCAGCAAACAATCAACCGACGCTGCTATGAACGTTTCTGATTGGTGCTCTAAGGGTTAACCCCGAAATGATGTAGAACGCCCCAGGCCTGAGCTCTGCTCATCAGAGCATTAAATCTGAAAGCTCAAGAGAACAGAGCAGTCGAGCTGCAAGGGCTGTGTTATGAAGTTCTGCATTAAAAATTCATATTGCAGGCTCGCCACAGTCCCCTTGTCTGGCTGAATGGAGAGCTGGCGGGGGAAATATTACACACCCCACTGTCTTTCTGGCGATTGGAAACATTCCTCAGCAAACAGCACCTCAGGAAGAGAACGAAAGGGCAAACAAACCGTGAAACAAATCAATGGGTTCAATTATCTCTCTTCTCTCTCGTAAAAGGAAACTTTTGATTTTGAAGCCGTTTCATCAAATATATTTTTAATGACAGCTCATGACATGGAGACCCCACCACCCTAAATGGGTGTCTGGTTACTCGGAAAAGAACAGATTTGTCATAACGTCCATCATGGTAAACACCACAAGCTATTACTTATGGGGATGACCTAGTAGAAATTTAAACACAACCCCTGGTAAAAGCCAGAACGTGGGAGATACAGTACAGAACCTATTTTATGTGGTCCATACAAATTAATCTAAAAATGTGGTGCTCAATATTGATAGCCAATTTAAGTAAAGGTACAATACATATGTACATAAAGGTATCCTTGGGTAAAGGGCACCTGCGGAAAAGAATGTCTACTAATTCATCCACGAACAGTGTGATGGGTGGGAGGGCACTAGGTGTAGCGTGAAAAGTTTTGCAACTCCAGATATTTACAAGCCATACATGGGATAGTTTATATGCCCATGGTGTGTATTATGTGAATACCACCCTGTTTATTATTCCACATACAAAATGCATTAGGCTCTTAGGTGCCAGACAACCAATGCCACCTAGTTGCCCGAGCCAGCATTTGGTAAACTACTAAAAGGAAATCAACCTCTCAAAAAACAAAAAAAAACCTAGAAATACTCACCTCCACTCCTCTTCAACAGGAGCTGTCCGTCGCTAGTCTTGACACGACAGGATCACCTAGAAAGGAAGATATTTGGCTCTCCGGGCTGCTAATTATGCACGGCCCAGCACCTCCTTCTCCCAAATAACGTCACATGAGAGGTGTGAATTCAGAGTATTTCTAGTTTTTTTTGTTTTGTTTTTTTGAGTGGTTCCTCTAAAGGAAATGAATAGGAAGGGTAGGTTGCAGGCTAAAAACAGAGACGTTCGTGGGGTGCAGGTACTTGATAAAAAGGGGTTTCTTTATTCAGTTGACAATGCGTTTTGCACTATACAAAGTGCTTCATCGGGTCTATTTTGTGGATCATGTAGCATGCCGAGTTTCATAACATGTACTGTGACACACACCTTTTTAACCTGTTTGGCTTTTTTTTACCGATGGCTATGTTGTAATTATGTCTTTTGAAAGGTAATAAATATTTGTCATTTTAAAATGCATTCACTATATTTTTGTTGTTCAAACTTTGGTTATTGATGTTCCAGAATATGGCCAGAACCCCCGATTTGTGCAACTCCAAATATTCACCACATAAAGCTCCAGGACAATGTATTGAGTCTGTATCAGGGCTTAGGGTGAATTTGAAGAATTTTTGTGTTTGATGCTCAGAAACAGGATACACTAATCTCACCTATAACAATTCCTACAATACTATTATACCATAAATCCAGTAGTGAAAGACAAAAGTACATCTAAACTTGACATGACAAGTAAAATCTCATCCACAATGAAATGATTTCTGTGACTAGTTTTACTTTCAAAACTCTTATTTCAATGATGATAATAAGGTTTTATTTGGTCATGAAAGAACATGCTCACCTCTTACACTGGTGTTGGCTCCGGCACATACCGCCTGGCATATTGATATAGTGCAAGACTGTTTGGACCCAACCTTGTACCAGCTGCCTGCTTTACAATAGGCATCTAAAGTTTTTAATTACCATATATATACTCGAGTATAAGCCTAGTTTTTCAGCACAAAAAATGTGCTGAAAACCCAAACTCGGCTTGTACTCGAGTAAAAAAATATAGGTTTTACCAGGTTTTTGTGGTAAAATTAGGGGTCTCGGCTTATACACGAGTATATACGGTATTTCTTTTTAGGGCTAAGCTTATTTTTCTCTTCTTTTATGAATCACTCTAACCAGATAAATATTCATTACTTAAACTCTACCACCCAAAAAAATTTTTAAAAAATCATAGCCCAGCCATAATACAGCCATACTACTTTACGTAATTATTTTTTAATTTACAAACAATTCACTAGTGTAAACAAGTGAGAAAAAAGATGAATAACAAACTATAAACCTTTCACATTTTAATGGCAAAATTCTAAATTCATCCATGGTTTTGGCTGGAAAAAAAAAATCTGATGAAATTTTTGTATTAATTAAAACGGGCAGTTTGACAAATTAAAATCTGCATAACTTGTAATACCTAAGTTATTAGCACTACTAGCTGGTCTTTATGCCATTAATTGCACCTATAGCCACTCCACCAATAAAGTGGTAAGGTAGGTAAGGGTTGGAATTTAATATGTACATTTATGCATCAAAATACAGTTTACAGGCGGTCCAGGACTTAAAAACATCCGCTTTGCAGATGACCCTTAGTCACAAATGTTGGTAATTTACTGTACTTTATCCCAGTTATCCAAGGTGTCTGCAATTAAGATTTAATGTTAATCCTGGTTCTTATGACAACCCAACATTTTTAAAATCCAATTGTCAGAGGTTAAAGAAAAATGGCTAGGGTTAAAGTTATAAAATATACAGTTCCAACTTGCATACAAATTCAACTTAAGAACAAACCTACTTTCCTATTTGGTGCGTAACCCAGGGACTGCCTGTATTTTGTGTATAGAAAGTAAACAAATAGGCATCTAAAACATTGCAAACCTGTGTAGTCTAAGGGTCTGTATTACACATTAAAATTCTTGCTATTATTATAAATTTTAAATTTATGTTCACATCCTGTGTTTTTTTTCTTTTTGCGAAAACTGATTTCCATTTAGTGACTTACTAAACTTAAAAATCTGGATAAAAATCTGCAAGAATTCCACATGGAACCCCACGCCTATTTGTGAATATTTTCTGTGCACGTAACCTGACAATTCTCGGCTGTGAAAGGCTGACGTTTCTTCCGTTTTTCACAAAGCTTTGCATCGGTTTGGCCCCCGCTTCACATGGATACTCTTAAACTATAGTCTATGAATGAATCGAATGCATTTTTTGAATGAATCGGTCGATTTACAACGTCATCTGAGTCTAGCCTCACACTGTGTGAACCCCAACAATGCAATGATTAGGGCAGTCTTACCCCAATCAAGGCGAAATTACTAAATTTAGATGAAGAGATGATACTAGCCATTCCCATGTAGACATATGCAGAGTATTTGAGGCTATCATTACAGTGGACATACACTGACATTCCTCAATGCTTATAATGTACAGTGCATGTTCCCCCTCGGTATCTGCTTTAAATAAAAGTGCTCTCATTTGTAAAGCCTGTTCTTAGTGTAATTGCAAGTTACTTTATAGTTCTAAACACATGCTTTGGATGTTCATGACTCATTAACTGAACAGGAAATCGGAAACTTTAATTACAAATTAACTTTTATTATAGACTCAGCATAATACCACATGTAACAACCATAAAACCACTGTCTTTTATACTCGTTCCAGGAATGCAGTCACCAGCTCAGTAGAAGCGTGCACAACAAAAACACCGGGTCTGTTTTCTCTTTTGATTATTCGTTAACACCAAAGTTCTACATGCAACTTGTCATTTCAGCAAAAATATATATATATAAAAAAATCCAGAACAGCCAAAGAGGATATTTTTTATAGATTCTATTTCACTGAAGCACAAAAAAAAAATGTATACAAAGGTCTGCTCTGTGCGGGGCTGAGCTGGCTTAAAATAACTTCCTACCACTTGTGTCTCTTCTGGTTGCCAACAACTGATTTCTATGTCAACCAGATGGTGATAGATGGCGACAAATCTTTATGGTTAAAGATTTCGACCTTTGCATTAAAGAGCACAAATCACTGAATAAAAAAAAACAATGCAGAAATAATAATACTTTTTCACGGGAATGTAACCTGCTAGTGCAAAGTTCTCCTTCAATGAAATCACTTTTCAATGGGATCAGCTTCAGCCACAAAGTATTATTTTCAGCCTTCAACAACAAATTTTTGTTTAAACTTCAAGTATTTTAAACTTTAAAAAAAAAAAATTGCAAAAGAGCTTTATATGAAAATAAAGAAATAAAATTGTACGATTTGGTACAGCAGTATTCACATTAATGAGAAGCCTGCAGGATGCCGTATACTCCAGCCCCTCTCCACAAAGACCTTTGAGGCTAACAAATGACCAACTTAGAGATGCATATTGATTTGGTCATTGATAGGTTCCAGCGATCGTTCTGCAGGAAAGAGGGAAGGCCTCTCCAACACCCAGTACGATACATTCCTATTGAACGGCGTCCTGAAGCTTGCTATGTAGTAGTATGCTGGGCAGCCACAAAAGCTAATTGGCAAAAAAAACTCAAAAACTTAGCAAAAAGTGCCCTAATCCTTTAAGACTGGATAGACATATGCCATTTTCCCATGATTTCAATAACATATTAGGTTACAAAACTGCAGCCAGATATTACTTCAAAGTGTGTATACACAGTATTTTAGTTTTTGCCATTTTATACCTAAACACTTTTTTCAATAAATTTTTTCGATAAAAAACATAGTACCAAGCATTAAATTAAAAATTCATTTCGCACCTCAATATGGACACACACTATGAAAACAAAATGTCATAATAAAAAAAATAAAATAAAAAAAAAGACAGATACACAGATAGGTAGATACATAGGTTCTGTAGGTTTGTTCTTAGAGTTTAAAGGAAACCTAGGTGTAAGATGCATATACCGAGCACCATCTCAGGGTGAGCTGGTGCCGGTGCTTACTTTTGTTAGTGTTATAAACCGCTGTAAGCACTGGCACCAGCTCACCCTGAGCTGGTGCTTGGTATATGCATCTTACACCTACCACTTCAAGTGGTAGGTTTCCTGTAATTGTAATTTGTACAGATATATATATTTTGTGAATGCAACTTTGTACCTTTACAAAATTTTGTGCTGTCGTGGAAACAAGAAATGTCAATAAAACTTAATTATAGACACCTTACAGCTGATCATTGCAGCCTGGGATGAGGGTAAAGCATCCAGAGAGTTTCATCAGAGGTCACAGTGGGCAGAGAGGTCCGTCTGTAACTAGGTGTCATATAGAGGGGACAGCCCATGAAGAACAGACAGATAATGTACCCAGAGTATAGAGTATATCTCTATGCTTTATTTTGGGGGGTTCAGAGTCTGGCAATTCTGTATGTTGTTACTATGGGGAATTTCCTTAGCAACAAGGCTGTCAAATTAGCTTGGTATTAGTTTTGTGCTGACAACAGGGAAGAAAATCACTGTATATAAAATATTATGCCGCACACAACGCTCTCTATCCGAGCATCCGTCCTCTTACATAGAAGGCTGCCATTGATTCTACGCTACACATTGCCTTAATATTGGATGGTGTTCATCTACAGTCTACTAAACAAGGTGTCTATTGTAACTGTGCACTATAAAAGGAAGTGAATATCTCCCCGGCAATACTGTTCAGTCCCCATACAAGTGTCGCATGTATTAGTCAAGTATTTATTAGTATTAAGTTCTCCGGCACAACTTTCATACACAAAACCAATTGAGAACTCTGCTTAGCATCTGTCTAAAAAATGCTGCATTAATAAACATGAAGAACACTTTTACCTCCCACTCTCAAAGACAGAATAAAACAAAGACCAGCTGTATTCATCAATGGATCCTTGTTCTAAGCATAAAGGCTAATTACATTTTATTTTGAGCCTACACATGGAAAACTTTACAGTTGCCATAAGTGGCTTTCTGATATTCCATCCGACACACTGGCAATACAGCACGGGGAGGAAGGGAGCGAGAAAAGAAAAAAAACCTGGATAAGTAACACTTTCCGAGCCACGTACCTGCATTAACTTTAAACCTTTCCATCATTTTATCACCGGATTTTTAAGAGATATGTAAACTGGAAATTTTGTAATACAAGTTTTATAATGTGTTTTATTTGTTGACATGAACTATTTTTTTTTTCCTTATTGTTGGGGTTGCATTTTTTTAAGGCAAAAAATTAGTTTTTAGTACAACGATCCAACAAAAGTTAATACAAAAAGTTAGGAGTTGGTGGGGGTTCATTGTAAAAAAAATTTGGGATATAAAAGTTCTGTTATATATAAGAGAAATAATATTACCGTGAATTGGAGATTTAATTTTTTCAGCTTGGGTATTCCCATAAGGAAGCTTACAACCAATATCATGCATTGGAAAGAATATCTGATTTTATGGTGCATAAGATTTCATTTCAGAAATCAATAAGAGAATAAAGCAAGACAATTCTTTTTCCCTTCGTTCTGCTCTTTCTCCTGTAGCGAGCAGTGGGCATGTGCTTACAATTTTCAGTGGGGACATGACAGGATAAAGGGTAATATCCTGGTAACACACTTTTGAAGACTCTGCCACATTTTTGTGCAAAATACGTGAAAAGTAAATTGAAGAAAACAAGAAAATATTGTAAATAAGTGTCCATAAGAAAAACTATTTGTTTTTTCCTAAAAACGCTTATAACAGAAATGCATCATTAGGAGTACAAACAAAACTCCCTATATATTACTTTTATGGCGTGCCAGTTGTTATTATGGCTTGCGTGACATTTCCTGTGAATATACTGGAAGAGAGAGCCAAGCTGCTTCCCTTCCATTACATGCGCAATAGCTTGTAAATAAAAATCTCTCTTACATTAAACTTATGTGATCTTAATAAAGGTCAATGCGGTTTTTTATGGCTTCTGGGTTAAACTGTAGATATACATTTTATTTTATATTTGTGTTCCCTGAGGTTAGGGGATTCACAGGAGATATTTTTTTTAGTGCACTGCAGATAATGAGAAAATTCGAGTGTGCATTACACCATGACCGAAAATTTTGCAGAGCTTAAGGGTATGATCCTGGGAAATGGTGGATGGGATGACATAAAAGCAAAAGGGGTTGAGCACCTTTTATGTTTTTCTTATTTTGTTATATTAAGTGGACAACAAAATACTATTAGGAGATCACTAGCAGAGCCCTACACTAAATTACCACTTTTAACCCTTAGCGTCACCATATTTCCTCAGAGATTGTAAGCTCTTGCGAGTAGATACCTCACTCTGCTTCTTCTATTTCTTCCGTATGAATGCAGAGTATTATAGGTCTATATGAAGCTTATTTCACTACATTACATATGCTCCAGAAAATTAATTAAAATAAATAAAACAGTAAAAGGGTGTTTATCTCCTTTTCTCATGTCCCCTTCTGGTTTCTAGTTACAGTTGCCTCTGGACACATAGGAGATGTCCATTCACAGGCCACAACACAACTCCATAACCTTTTTTTTAACCCCTACTGAGCCATAAAGCAGTAAAGAATGAGCGAGACTGAGAATGAGATTTTCCAACAAGTGGCTGGAAAAGCCAGGAAACTGGTGAGGTGGGGGAGATTTATGTGCAGGCAAGATTTAACACAGAGTGAATTCTAAAAAGGATATTTGATGCCCTACCTGAGGATGGTCATACTTTTATTTGGTGAAGAGTGTCCCTTTAAGTTTATGATACTATACCCATATATGTTACAGAAGATTGAATATTTTTGGTAGAGGAATGAAACAATCGGATGTGTTACATTACTGAAGTTTTAGGTACAATCTGCGTGTAGAACAAGCACTACACTGGGAGGTTATCTTCATTGTGGACAGGTTGACATAAGACCTTTCCCATCAAAGTGTTAGCAGCTGAACTGCTGCGCTTTGTCTTATTAAAAATCAATGCAAATACAATACTTCCTTGGCACACTGGTACACACGCACATATGTCTCCAGGGTCATACGTAAACTGCTAAGCAGCAGATGAATAATCACATTATATTAGTAAGCATGACGTCTGAGGAAACCACATCTTGTTTGGGTTCATCTCTGACCGGGTAAAAAACATCTGATGGTTACCTAGCAACCCTGGAAAGAGATGGGGAATTCCACCACTCTGATGGAAGACCACCAATTACCGAAAAATTGTGGAGAGAGGGACATTTTTAATTTTATATCTAATCATTCAATTGTGAAGGAAATCTTGCGAGTTTAATGCAACTGAGTAATGTAATTTACTCAAACAATCCCTCCCACATTCACTAAAAATGTCAGGTTGTGAAGGAAATCCTAACCCCCTTCATCTCTCCAAAAAATGCACCCTTGATTTAAAAAAACAAAACAAAAAACACACACTCCCTAGGTGTCGGAATGGTTGTATGTGATCGTATTGCTACACTAAATACTAAATTACCAATGGATTACCAGTGTATTTCTACTACAGAGGGCTACAACGTATCCCACCATATACCCATACAGTGGGACATACCTCCTCTTCAGCTCCTCCCCTCTAAAAAGGGAAGGGAGGAGGAGGAGTCAACTTTGGAATCAGGCAGATCACTGCTCAGGGTGACCACAGGTCCATATTTGGATATTCCCATGACTTGGAAAACACCCACTGCACATGCACAGCATAGGCTGGGGATGGATGCAATACAGCTACATCTGTCCCCCATAGGAATAGTGTATGTATTGTGTTCTCCAGCATGAAGAAAAAAAATCAGCTTACTTAATTTTTTCATCCAGCATTACCTGCTGGGTGCTAGATTTACTGAGGAGACGGAAGCATAAAGGATGCCCCTGTCTGCCACCATAAGTCTAAGAACAGGTTGGGAGGTTGGGAGAACATTGGGAGGTTCCTGGTATACACTATTGCCTCAGTCACGCAACAGTGGGCTCAACGGGGCCAGAATGTGGATGGATTTAGGGCCTCAGTCACGCAACAGTGGGCTCAACGGGGCCAGAATGTGGATGGAATAAGTGCTCCGGGTCCTTCCCCTATCATGTAGAAAGCTGAATGGCTGTGCCGCAAATCAGGCCAGAAAAAGAACCTGTTCTATATTTTGCAGCATGGCCGCCCAGCTCAGTTGCAGTAGAATACAGTGTGCTCACCACACTGTGAACGGGTTTAATAGACCTCTATGGAGTCCATGAACTGGTGACATAAATTGCCAAACAAATACAGTTGTGTGAATGAAGCCTTAAGGTGTCCAAAAAATTTTTACAAATGGGTATCAAGCTGTCAAAGAGGCTTGTTTCTCCACCGTCTGCCACGGTCATTAAGGACTGGACTATGGCATAGGGACACATCCATCATCAGTCACTCCCAGTGGTCAACTTATACATTTCTACTAAGAATGCCAAAATGCAATCACAAGGCAACATATTCCAATATTCTTTCAGAAAGCTAAAAGGTTCCCTCCCTTTAGGAAATAATTACAAAGTAAAGTTTGTTTTTTTTTCACCCTAGCAACATTGCACATCCAAGAGCAACTCATCTACACACCTATAGTGTATACTCAGGCTTACAAAAACCCTCCTAAACTTATATGGGATCAATAGCACGGCATGACAGTGTTGATTTTCTTTAAAGCCTGTTTGCCTGCCTTAAGCCTTGAAATTGGGAATCATTTATTTCTATGTGCTCAGTTTTAGCCAAGCGGTGAGAGCCGTCCATTCAGAGAAATTCTCATGATGGAGGATGTCAAATGATAAGGTTACTTGGGTGTCAATACATTATGTAAACTTCAGATATAAATCTTTCCCAAATGAAATATATGCAGAGGAAGTATAACTAATAATCATCATAATGGGTCATTGATCCAGGATCTCAGCATGAGGCCTCTAAGTGAATACCCTGAGAATAACCTGGTCCTTACTGGTCAATGTGGTGGGAAGGTTTCTAGTTGGTACTTCTAATGCTGCAAAAATCAAAGTCAACCTTCTATTCATTGCCAGCTCTCGTCATCTTTAAATGGATCCATGTGTACCCAGGGTTAGCTCTTCTACCAGGAGTAATGCTGAAAAGCAGTTTATTTCCAGAATTGGGCATGTAAAGAGAACTTTGGTACTTACTTTGCTGATGTTTCTTCATCATATTTTGTTTTCAGGTCGAATAATGCTGCCTGAGACTTTTCCAAAGCTACAGATAAATAGAAGATCAGAAAACAGATATAATATGCAATAAGTATACTGAACATTGAGCGGCTGCATGTAACTTATACTTTCTGTAGCAGAAGAGACTTAAATAGAACATGGGAAATGTAGATATATGACCCGTGTAAGCAACTAGGGGATTAACATAATAACATATTGACAATTAACATGGTCCTGAAGTCAGTAATCTGAGTATCTGCAATGAGGTCAATTGCACGATAATTAAAGAGGTATTCCCATGAAGACAAGTTTCTTAAATGTACTCAGGATAACAAAATAACACATTCCCTAATTTACTGTTATTAACAAAAATGTATCATTTCACAGATATAACTCCAACCTGTCTCTATCAGTCCTGGTGTACACAGTTTTAATTCCCCCTGGTTCCGACCCTGGATATTCTGAGTTTAGGGTCGGCGGACAGATTGCTCTTCGGTCAGACGCTGCACTGAGCTGCTCCCTGCCTCTAGCCCCCAACCTTACATTCCAGGACGAGCTCACACGCACACACTGGGGAAGATTTATCATTAGGCAGGCTCCCTGATTTTCTATTAGTAAAAATTTTCTACTAGCAACGTTCTAGTTGTGAAGTTGATACAACAACCGGCCGCCTGTCTCTACCATGTTCTGTATGCAGTTGTAGAGTCGTTTCATCTCACTGCTCTCTTCTGCCTCTTGCTTGTAAGAGATGATGGGAATAAATCTATCACAAGCAGGAGGCAGGGGCGTCACTCTGAAGCCACATTATACTGGATACACTAAGACTGATAAGTGAGAGGCAGTTCTCTTCACTTAGAAAGGCTTTCAAGCTGAGCACATAGACAAGTTAGCCCACGTAGACAAGTTAGACATGTAGGGAAATGATGGAATAGGGGAACCTATCGGGAAAAAAAGAAGTAATCCAGATGGCAGACACTCATTAACTGCTTTTCGAATAGAACAGTTATATACTATTCTGTGTTTTTTTAAATTATTTTTGTATTGATGGGCAGTTTTACAGAGTATGTGGATAAAATTTTTCCTTTTTTTGCATTTTCTATAAATCCACGGTTTGTAATTTAATGTGCATATACATTAGGTGTTTGAGTATTTTTTACATTCTTATTTAAGTTTTATTTTTCAATGAATAAAGTTTAAAAATCAGTTTTTATGATAATGTAGATAAGGATGTTAGAACTATTAATAGCCCATATACTGACCCGTTCTCTTTTACTAATGGCTCAGGATCTGCATGTGGTTAGTTACAGAAGCCCTTAGTTTTGACCATATGTACGGACTATAATAAGTCTTCAAGCTGACATTTTTGTTAACATATCCCACTTGCCGAACAGATGTGTTGAGTGCCAAATCTCACAGTGAAATATTTATGTGCAGATGTTTATTATGTCTCACTTGTATGTGGCTCTAGAGTGATGGTCCTTTGATAGAGATTTTCAAATGAAAAATGCTCAACTGGCTACATTTTGACCAAAAAGAAGTTTATTAATGCAAAAAAATAAATAAATAAATAAAAATGGATGTAAAACAATTCGATATGGGTCCAAATAACCAACCCATTCTCCCTTTTCTCCAGTTCAGGCTCCACTCCTAGTTTTTCCTGACACAGGAGATTCGCTGGGTGGGTCATCGCTCCAGCCAGTGGCGGTCTGATGGAGCTTTAAAGAACATTTGGAAAAAAACATGGAGTGGAGCTCAGACTGGACCAGAGCAGTGTTTGGACTGGTGAAGCAAGTAATCAACCGGACATGTATTTTTATAGAACTGGAAACACCCCCTTTAACTCCACAGCCAGTCATTTCTCATTGGACCATTTCAGAATGAGTAGAACCAGCCTGAAAACCCCCTAGAGTACCAGTACCAACAGTCATCAACACTGAATTAAAAGAAAGTCTCCAAACCTGTCTGCAGAACTTGAACTCTGTGTTCGGTCTCCTCAAGCTTGGATGATGTAGACATCTGGGTCTCCTGCAATTTCCTGTAAGACAATGGACATTTAGCTTTGTGAAAAGATACACAGTTAAAACTGTTCAGATGTAAATAAATTTTGACAATTTTCAAAGATATTTTTTGGATAGAGGTGGGGTGGGGTTGCCAACTACAGGTACATCTTATAGACTGGCCTGGCAAGCCAATGCATTATGTAGAGTACATAATAGGTTCAGAATTCAGAAGTATCTCATGGTATGCACTGGAGGTTGCCCCTTTATACCTGTCTAAAATACCTAAACATCAACAGCCTAAGTAAAAAACAAAGTTAGCCAAAGAGAGTCTAAAGTGGAACCCCAGTTATTAAAATGTATTAGCTACTGATATACACTGCTCAAAAAATAAAGCGAAGACTCAAATAACACATCATAGATCTTAATGGATTACATTTTTTCATTTAATACTTTGTTCTAAAAGTTGCAAATGCTGAGAACAATGTCACAAAAAATCATCAAATGGAAAACAAATTTATTAACCAATAGAGGCCTGGATTTGGAGTCACATACAAAACTAAGAGTGGAAAAACACACTACAGGCTGATCCAACTTTGATTTAATGTCTTTAGAACAAGTGAAAATGAGGCTCAGTATTGTGTGTGGCCTCCACGTGCCTGTATGACCTCCCTACAACGCCTCGGCATGCTCCTGATGAGGTTACTGATGGTCTCCTGAGTGCTCTCCTCCCAGACCTGGACTAAAGCATCCACCAACTCCTGGACAGTCTGTGGTGTAATGTGACGTTGGTGGATGAAGCAAGACATGGTGTCCCAGATGTGCTCAACCGCATTCAGGTCTGGGAAATGAGTGAGTTAGTCCATAACTTCAATGCCTTCATCTTGCAGGAATTGCTGACACACTCCAGCCACATGAGGTCTAGCAGTATCTTGCATTAGGAGGAACCCAGGGCCAACCGGACCAGCATATGGTCTCACAAGGGGTCTGAGGATCCCTTGTTCGGTACCTAATGGCTATCTGTGGCATGCACATGGACGGAAATGCCATCCCCACACCATTACTGACCCACTGCCAAACCAGTCATGCTGTAGGATGTTTCAGGCAGCAGTTTGCTCTCTACGGCATCTCCAGACTCGGTCACATGTGCTCAGTGTGAAACTGCTTTAATCTGTGAAGAGCACAGGCCGCTGGTTGCGAATTCACCAACCCTGGTGTTCTCTGGCAAATGCCAAGCGTCATGCACGGTGTTGGGCTATAAGCCCAACCCCTATCGGTGGAAGTCGGGCCCTCATACCATCCTCATGGCGTTGGTTTCTAACCGCTTGTGCTAACACATGCACATTTGTGGCTGCTGGTGGACATTTGTAGATCTCTGGCAGGGCTCCTCCTGTTCCTCCTTGCAGAAAGGTGGAGGTAGCAGTCCTGCTGATGGGTTGTTACCATTCCTAGGCCCCCGCAACATCTCCTGGTGTCCTTGCCTGTCTCCTGGTAGCGCCTCCAGCCTCTTGCTGGACACTGCAAACCTTCTTGCCACAACTGGATAAGCTGCACTACCTGAGTCACTTGTCTGGGGTTGTAGGGCCATCTCATGCTACTACAAGTGTGAAAGCACCACCAACATTCAAAATTGTCCAAAACATCAGCCAGATAGCAAAGGTACTGAGAAGTGGTCTGTGGTCCCCATCTGCAGAACCTCTCCTTTATTGAGTGAGTCTTGCTAATTGCCTGTGTAATTTATTGTCCATCAGTGTTGCTTTCTAAGTGGACATTTTGATTTCACAGAAGTTTGTTATCCTGCAGTTATATTGTGTTGTTTAAGTGTTCCCTTTATTTTTTTGAACAGTATATATTGCCATTTTTTTCCTCTATCGCCCATTCATGGTTCAGCACTCTAAATAAAAGGCTAAGTTAAACTGCTCAATTATTTTTTGAAAGGTGTCAGGCCCAGTTCACATCTGCATTTGGGCTTTCTGTTACAATCTCTGTTTAAGCAGTATATAAGGAAAAGTAAAGAAAGCAGAGCAGAACTATTAACAGATGTACATTGGTAAAATGCCTAATATCCTGCTACCCACACATTAAAAAGACATGAGGAAAAGTGGCCAATCTCTTTAACCTTTACTTCAGAATTTCTTTTTCTATGGAGATAGCTATCAATCAAGATGGTCTAAGCCACAGGTAACTTGCCCCGGACATTCTCGCCCCTCTTTAAAATGATATTTATACTGATATAACGACAAACTTCATAGTAAACACAGTTCTTTCATGCATCCCATGGAAAGTGCAGTAAGAAACTGAAGAGCAGCCTCCCTTTAATGCAAATATCTGCTCTCACAGCATCAAAGTGATGGCCAAATATAGGAATTTCTCAGCAGGTGTTCACACTCAGGTACAGCAAAAAGACTGTGAACGATAAGATCCAAGAAAAGCTGCGACATAAAAGAAAATAACGAGAGAAAAAGCCTACACAAGCTGGATTTATCATTCTGAATAATATGCACTGTCATCCGTAGTGGAAAAGAAAAAAAGGTAACTCAGCCGAAAAGTTTTATACTGAGCTGTGAGCCCTGTGTTGTCTGCGTATCATACAAGTTGTGGAGAATGTATCTGAGGAATAAACTGGAGGCGCTGGTGGTCTCCAATAACAATATTCTGCCACAATAACGTACACAGTCGCTTTTATTCTCTATACAGTATTACAAATTTTAAAGCTGCAAAGTATAGGACACATAATGGCTTCAACAGGGGTGTAACTACAGTGGCCATAGCAGCTACTATGGGGCCCCAGTATCAGGGGGGGCTGTCATACGATGTGATACATACGTGTATATGCTGTATATGTGTATATATGTGCAACAACCCTGCCAAAGCATAGGCAGGCTGGTAGTTGCGAATAGCGCCCTCCCCAGCTCAGGAGCTGTTAGGGGGAGTTATGAACCCTCTAGGTATATATGTTTTTACTATTATTTCAGGCCCAGTGACAGCGTTGTTGGGTGCTGCAGTCGGCATCAGTCAGCATCGACCTTGCCAGTTCGAAGCAGGTGTGACCTATGTTATATAGCTGACACTCATGTATAGGGAGAGCTCAGCCTGTGAAATCGCGAAGGGGCCAAAATAGTTAATGAGAAGTACAGCCAACGATCCTTGTAAATGAGTCACAAAGAGTAGAAATGTGTTTGCCAATCATTGACCATTATATCAGTAGGCAAATGCAATGCCAACCGTAATCTGTCAATGTATGCCTACCATGGTGGATACAACTGAATCAACGTATAAAAGGGGAAAAAAACTTGATTAACTTTCAAAAAAATAAAAATTGCATAAAGAAATAGTCCAGATGACAATGGTAAACTTTGTAATATACTGTATTAAAATCTGTTCCTGCGTCCTTCTTTTGCCTTTCTTACATATTTGATCAATTTGTGTAAATCAGCTTTCTGTCCTGTATCCACTGACAGCTGAGAGATAAAGGAGCCTAATGAGGTATCTAATGACTGAACGCTTTACAGAGAGTCCCTAGAATAGCCTAATCTCCTCAGAGCAACACATCATCAAAGAAAATATTCTCTATGTATGTAAAGAGTTAATCATTAGCCTCCTTAACTGTCTGAAGTGGACATAGCTCAGAAGGCTTTCAGATACACTGCTCAATGCAGGAAAAAGAAGCAGATAAAATGCAGACAGAAGGTGCTTTACCTAAAGTAGTACATTAAAAAGTTTACTATTATCACATTTTCTATCAATTTCCTAAATTCCTAAAAAAAAAAAACATGCTTCAAAGTTTAAGATACACTAAAGTATGTTCCGTGGCAAAATGTAAGTTTTCCAAAAGGTTTCCCATTGGTTGATGATAAGATTTCAATGAATGGGTTTCCTCCCTCACTCCAAAAACATACTTGTAAATTGATTAGATTGTGAGCCCCATTGGGGACAGGGACCGATTTGGCAAGCTCTGTGCAGTGCTGCACAGAATTATTATTATTATGGGATGACAGATTTTAAAAAAAAATCTGAATTTAAGGAGGTGGAATCTCTATTGCAAGGTGTTGCACAAGAACAAGCCCCATTTTATAAGGCTTCTCAGTCTGTGAAGCATTTTTGCGGGGTAAAAGACCACAGCCTATAGCCCCCAGATTCATTTATGTACATGGGCTGAAAAGAAAATCTAGGAAGATCCATTAAATCTGCTAATATCCCTCCGCACATACATGAATGGCATGTTACATTAGCAATACTCTTCCGTGCACTCACCTCTCTTTCTCAGCAAAGTCATTTTGTAACTTTTGTTCTTTCTCCAGAGCCAGATTTTCCGCCTGGTTCTTCAGGGTCTGTTCGTATTCCCGGATTTTCTCTCTAAGTGCTTTTATTGTAACCTCTGTAGAAAAACAATTGGGAGAAAATGTGTTTACATAGCGCTGTGTGGTTATATAATACAAGGCTTTCTTTACCCTGTAGGATCAGTGTGTTTTAAACTCCATCTCTTCAACTCTGACACAAAATCAATAGATATGAGTCCCTTTGGAGACCTTTTACTCCCTAAATGTTAAATTGAACTTTAAACGTTTCAGTTGAGAAGGATCAATGGATTTTGCTGGGAAACAGAGCCAGGGTTGCTGCAACATGCCTGAAAAGAAAAAAAATCAATGCTAAAACATAATATCACCTTATTGAACAGTTTCAAATTATCTCTCTGTTGAGCTGGGATTAATAAAGTCTCAGTGTGGGTTAAGGCATGAATTAACATGTGGAACCGTTTATTCATTTTTCTGCGCACATTAGGACATTAATTTCCCATAGCCTCCGCGCGGATGATGAATGCTCCGCATGCCTCTCTGCTTCTGCTCCAGCCATTTGCATATTTCTCGGATTGCATTGTGATGTAAATCAATTAAATTCATCTTAAAGCCTGTAGACATGTACAATTAAAGAGCCACACAAGAGTAAACACAAACCGTTACCTCAGCGTAAATGTGACCTGCTTCGCTCTACTACATCGGTGATGAGCTCTTGACTTTTCGCTATCCAGAGTTAACACATTCAATTAAGTGCATTTAAAGGGATTGCGGCGTCCGTACTGAATGAGACATTTACAAGCCTAAAAACTGGTAAGGAGTCATTTCAGAATATTTCAATACAGTAGGAGTGACCAAAATGCAGCTCTCCATTGTGCTTTGGGTGTTCCTCACGATTCCTAAGCAATTGCACTAATAGAGCTAACAAATAGGGGTTTTCCTAGGAAAAAGGGATTCTTGTATCACGGTCATGATTGGATCAAGGGTGAAGAAAGTCCCCAGGTTAATTCTTTAGTGTGATTTTGTTTTAGAGCCAAGAACATTCAGCCTACATATAAAATGGTTTTCGAGTTGCTCTCCAATTAGTCCATTTTTCAACAGTATCAGTGAAGGTCTTCATCTCAAAGGTGTCCTGATCTGGGCCTAGTCACAAAGACTTGTATGCTATCATCTCATCAAGCTGAGATGTAAAGAGACTGCCCTTCCAAGCTACGCCCCCGACTAAGAGGGCTGTACCCATCTCTTCTTTGGCAGACCCAAAACTTGATAGGACAACATCACATCACACACCAAAAGAGTTACAAGGTGAAAGTCTCTTTAATCTTCATAGCCAGTGAAAGGAGGATTTTTACAAAAACACTAGGATCTTAGTAAGGTGTGACTTTGGAGGTCCATGGTCCATTCCAAATAAAGACATCCACCAATGTGGTTGCCATCTATTCCCATTTATACAGAAATCATAAACGCTCATCTTAGTGGAGCATCACTAAGTGGCGCCTATGTTTTGCTGCTTATGGTGATGGATCGCAGAGATGGAGGTAGCCAAGTTGCAGAGGTCATTGGCCAAATGTCTCTTTTGTCCCTCTTTTATCAAATTATACATGATAAGCTTAGGTACTGTTCCCATCATGTGTGATATAAATGTATATGGAAGTATTCTCGGACTTCTACATCTGAGGTTTTCCATTGTACAGCTATGAAGTAGAATACCCTGGCCATGATGAAAATACATTTTTGTGGTGGCACACTGCAAAACCTTCATTGAGTGAGTGCAGAAAATATGTGTTCACCTGGTAACGTAAGGTCTAATGTATTCAGAGATCTTGGGTTAGAATAATACCCTGTTCTTATGGAGACTGTAATAGAAAACAGATTCCGACCAGAACAGTCACATTTCGCGGTGATTCGGTTGAGACAGGTTAACAGTAATCAGGTTCTGTACTTGTTTCAGGGCCAAGGACACTCAGCCTACAAGAAACACATAAGCCATTTAAATTGTTTTTGAGTTGCTCTCCAATTAGTCTGTTTTTCCAGAGTTTTTCAATTAGTTAAGGTCTTCGGCTCAAAGGTGGCCCTGGTCACAGAGACCTGTGTACAATAATCACATCAAGCCACGGCGTAGAGACTGTCCTTCCAAGCCCATCCTCCGACCCTTCTACGATAGAAGCAAAACGTGACAGGACAAAAGAACGTCACACACCAACTGAGTGAAAGTCTCTTGAACGTTCCTAGGCAGTGGATGGAGGATTTTTATGAAAACACTAAAATCTTTGTAAGGTATGACTTTGGTCCATTCCAAGAAAAGATGTGGCTTGGAATCAAGTAATTTAAAAGGTTCAAACATTCCAATATTTCAGGGAAAATAATGGGAATGAAAAGTGCCATATTGGGTCAAATGGGAATATAGCAAAGAGGCACCAATGGGAAGCACTAATGGAAAAACCTAGCACGTTCCAGGACATACGGTCAATATGTACTAGGAGACTGGAGGGAAAGACAAAATTATACATTTTTCAGTTCAGCTCAATGTGCTGCTTACAGGGGCCCCTGATCAATGATGACCTATCAGCAGCAATTTACATGATGTGGCACCTATAGGGTATCATAATCTATAGGCACAGTGAGAAGCAGGTGGCACTGTATAGTGGAGCTCAGCTCCCATTGAAGTAAATAGGAATTGTCCCACAGCTCCGTGGCACTTTAGGTGTACAGAGGAAAATGCCCTCTGCATCCAACTATAGGATGGTGATCAATTGGTGGCCTAGTGTCAGATGCATACTGATCACATACTGCTGAAATTTCCTGTGGGTAGGCCATCAGTATCAAAAGATAATAGACGACCCTTCAGCTCTCCCTGTTATATTAAGTATTTGTATTCCCGATGTAGTGCCATTCCTGTGTTATTCCTAACACCCAGTTCTAAATTTATTTAGAAATTTGAATACCCAGTTGTCACTGTATCCAAAACTTTCTAGGAGGATGACAATTGAGTTCTAAGAAAATACACTCTGCAATTCTACAAGTCCATAGTAAAATAGACATGTTATTGTCATCACTATGTCTTTGCCAAAATAATTCCCAGGTTGTGGAGCTCTTCATGTAAGGGTACATTCAGACACCTGTCTATGGGGATGTATATGCGGTCACATATACATCCCCATGGACAGCAATGGTTGTCAGGCGGCGGTACGGTGCCACACATATGTTCCACGCCGTAGACAGGGAAGAGATAGAGCATGCTCTTTCTTTCCCCATGTGTCCGCCGCTTTTCTCTATGGAGGAGGGGCGGGCGGGCATACGACTGTGTAAATGTACCCTAAACATGTAAATATCACGGGCCGCAAACAATGGACTGTGGTACATGGTTTACAGCTCATGTGAGGTCAGATGACAGTAGAAATGCCTGCCCTCAGGTTTGCGACTCGGGTGATTGGCTGGTACACAGGATTTTCGAAATCCCAACCATGTGCACGAGTCCATTGAAACACATAACATGCGCTTGCTGCTGAAACAATAGCAAACATCCCCAAACTGCACGAGGCGTTAGATGGTTAAAGGAAAATCTACCACCAGGATAAAGGATTGTAAACCAGGCACACGGACGTGTTGGTGTACCCCCCCCCGGCAGGATCTGCTCAGCTTTTAGCCTTTTATGCCTTTGTTTTTACTAAAAAAAAGGTTATGCAAATTATCCTGAGGGACTCCAGAATCAATTAACAGCTTTCCATAATTTTAAAGCCTTTTTTAATGTAAAAACAAGGGCATAGGAAGGTGAAAGGAGAGTGGATCCTGCCTGAGTGGGCACACACCAGCATTTCAGTGTGCTTGGTTTACAACCCTTCATCCTGGTGAATGGTATAGTACACTGTCATCGCAGTATGGCTTCTCCCCGGTGACACAGGCGCATACAGTATAATACACACCTTGATTTTTGACATCAGCAAACTCTTTGTTGTATTCATCTAACGTCTCGCGGAGCTTTTGATTCTCTGTTTCAATATCGTGCATTCGTTGAACTTTTAGTTGCAATTGTTGTCCCAGATCCAAGGCAGGTACTGGATCTAATAAAAAACAAAAATGAATGTTTTTGGTTATTCATGTAATATAGCTACGAAACTAAGATGGTAACAAGTGTAATTATATCCCTCTGTCCAAATCTACACATTGTGGTTTATTTGTCTGCATACAACAAGCATAGATATTACATTGCAGTAAGTACACTTTTAACAAAAAAAAATAAATTACATTTTGACAACTAGACGATTTAGACTGGATCATGCATCACTAATCATCTGCCAGGAGTGATCCGAGACAATCAGATATTAAATGAAATCTACCATTAAAATCAAGCCTGATAAACCATGGACACTTACTCTGTGATCCCGGCACTGTGACTATGGTAATCTTCTTATATTAATTATCCATGCCCTCCTAAAAACAACTGTTCACATTATGCTAATGAGCCAGGAGGACTCTGTGTGTTACCAGAGCTCTTCAATGCTCTGGCTTCACAGGCTTTCACACTGTCTTACACTCCTCCTTTTCCCCTAGCTTCATACTCCCTCTGCCTGATGCAATCTCACTGCAGCAGAGGAAGTTTCATCACACAGTGGGAGGAGAGAATTGCTCCTGCACAGTGTAACAGTCTGTGAATCTTCTAATTGATTCTAGAACGGAGAAAGGCCATGGATAACAAATATGATAAGATTACCACAGTCACCGTGCTTGGATCAATGGGTAAGTGCCCATTTTAATTTTGATGGTAGATTTTATTTAAACAGAGTCTACTGGTTAGGTAACGCCGTTATATGGTGTTGGTCATATATAAAATTACATAACAACTGACTTGGGAAGAAAATCTAAAGGATTGCCTGGTCATTCCGACAGAACTAATTGTGTCAAAAATTAGTGCCATCTGTTGTTTTGACAGCCAGCACTCACCCCATATTTATTTATGGGTTCATACACATGGCTGAGGTCCACGGTCCAATGTGTGAGCTGATTGCAGAGGCAGAAACAATTGCCGGAACAGGACATGCTCTATCATGTGGGCCAGGCAGTCAGCTCACACATGGAGCTTTTCTTCAGTCAACGGTGTGTAAAAGGAGCAGACACATTAATGGCACGTGGGCAGCAAATAACGGATTACAGGTCCAGATAACAAGCTCTGGTATCCTCCTCCCGCTGTAAGTGCTCCCCCTTTGCACTTGTGACAGCCCTAGAAATCTTCTGCATGGACGGTTGGGGAACACTGACTGGAGCAAACCCAAAACACGTGAATGGCTCACAAGTAGCATCCACATAAGTATGCCTTAACTCACCGATCAAGAACAGTCAGCACTTTTGAGGGCTAAAAATCCAGACATGTTAATGCAATAGATATCCGGGTATTAGTGGTTTTGAAAAGCAAGACGGTGACATCACTGCATATT